>CAUYRH010117944.1:0-34210 GCA_963574655.1 Perodicticus potto
CCAGAGTTCCTAACTGTTGCCTGTGCCATGTTCTGGAAAGGCAGGACTTTGGATCTTGGTACTGTTTATTTGTAAACAGTGGCCCCATGAAAAGGGGCCAAACCCAAAGAATCAGGAAGAACAAAAGACCTCTTGTAGAAATCTGGTTCATTCATGATGAGAAAGCCAATACTGGTAACAAGCAACGCACACTGAGTCCCTCCTCTGCGCCATTTATAGACATCTTGTCATGCAATCTCACATGATCTACGAGACAGGGTCTTCATGAGCACTCCAGTTCACAAAGGAATTCAGACTTCAAGCTAAGTGTGTGGTCCAAGGATACAGATGGTAAAAGACAAAGACTCGATCAGATACCTAAGGTTGCAGTAATGCTGTATAACAAATCGTATTAAAACTTAACTACCTTACAATAGTTATTACAACTATCTTACAATCTTATACCATTATTCAGACTGACACTTTGGCTTGTTTTGGCTGAGTCCTTCCTCTGTTCTTTGTAGCCGTCTTCATGCATCTGAAGTCAGCTGTGGGTCAAGAAGGCAGTTTTGCTGATCTTTACTAGACTCTCTCATGTCTGGGGTTCAACTTCAACTGAGCTGACTTAGCACTTTCCCACATGGCACAGGACCCCTAGAAGCACACGGATATACACAAGAACGCTAGAGGGCGCTACTTGGAAGTGGCACACTGCCTTCTACCATTTTGTTGATCAAAGCGAGTCACAATGCCAGCTTAGATTCTAGCATTGAAAAGTAGAGGGGACAAGCTACAAAATCGTACAGCACAGGGTACATATCAACAAAGTCATAAAAAATTATGGCCATCTTTATGATCATCTACCACAAAGAAATTCAAATTAATTTCTGGCTAATACCAGAGTCCTTATCATTATGAAAAACTACCTCCAGTACAAAATTCAAGTTTGCATGCCCTCAAACAGAACATTCATGAAGTGCATTTACACATCTCTTCTCTGGGCACTTACGAATATTTCACTCCACTCTCCCCCAAGCTTGCATTATTTCTGAAGATAAGTCAGATACAATTCTTCTCTTTGCTTCTCTATAGGTAATTTTTTTTAATCTGGCTTCTCTCAAGATACTTTTCTTTATCTTTGATTTTCTGCAGTCTGAATATGATATGCCCAAGTATAGCTCTTTTTTTTTTGGAATTCTTTGTGTTTTCTGAGCTTCCTAGATTTGTTGTATGGTGTTTTACATTAATTTGGAAAAATTCTCAGGCATTATTACCGCAAATATTTCATCTGTTCCTTTCTCTCTTCCTTCTCATTCTTACATTCTAATTACAAGCATGTGATAGCTTGTGTAGTTGTCCCACAGTTCTTAGATATCCTGTTCTATCTTGTTATGAATGTCGTTTTTCTTTTTGCTTTTCAGTTTGGGAAGATGCTATTAACATATCTTCAAACTCAAAGATTCTTTTCTTAGCCATAGCCAGTCTATTAATGAGCTCATCAAAGACATTTCGTTTCTTTTACAATGTTTTAGATTTCAGTATTTCTTATTGTTTCCTTCTTACAATTCCCATGTCTCTGCTGACATTACCCGTCTGTCATTTTTTAATTTGACACATAACAGCTGTACTTATTTTGGGGGTACATAGTGATGTTTCAATACATACAACGTATAGTGGTCAAACCAAGGTAATTAGCACTTCTATCACCTCAAACATCGATCATTTCTTTGTGTTAAGTACATTCAAAAAATCCTCTCTTCTAGCTCTTCAAAAATATGTAACCAATTATTGTTAACCACAGTCACCACATAGTGCTATAGAATACTAGGACCTACTCCTTCCCCTCCCCAACCCCTAGTAACCATCACTGTCTGTACTCTCTCCTTTCATGAGATCAACTTTTGTACTTTCCATATGAGTGAGAACACTCAGTATTTATCTTTCTGTTCCTGGCTTGTTTAATGTCAAATAATGTCCTCCATGCTCATTGACATTGGCTAGAATAAAAGAATTTCATTCTTTTTGATGGAAACAGTATTCCATTATGAATATATATCTCATTTTTTTATTCACCCATATTTTGATGACATTAGGTTGATTCGATATCTTGGTTATTGTAAGTCATGCAGCAATAAACATGGAGATGTAGGTATTTCTTCAGTATACTGATTTCCTTTTCTTTGGACATATACACAGTAGTAGAATACTGAATTGTACAGTAGTTTTAGTAGCATTGTGGGGTTTTGGGATTTTTTTTTTTTTTTGAGAAATCTCCATACTGATCCCCACAGTGGCTGTACTAGTATACCTTCCCACCAACAGTGGATAGTAATTCCCTTTTCTCTGCATCACAGCATTTGTTATTTTTCATCTTTTGGACAGTGGCCATTCCAACTGGAGAGATATTATATCTTATTATGCTTTTGTTACCTATCTGCTTTTTAATGTTGTATAATTTTTAATCAAGCCCTTAGCATATTAATCACACTTGTTTTAAATTCTCAGAGTAATTCAACATCTCTGTGTTATCTGAGTCTGGTTTTGATGCTTGCTCTGTCTCATCAAAGTGTATGTTTTGCTTTTTAGTGTGCCTTGTAAGTTTTTGCTAAAAGCCAGACATGACAAGACCATCTAAAAAGAAGTCCACCTTTCAGCTTTGGGCTTAGAGGAGGCCAAGGTGCAACTTTCTTCAGTACATACCAGCCACCATTATCCTGCCTAAGTTTGACCTCAGTGAGATCAAAGTCATGTACCGTAGGTGCCGCAGTGGTGAATTCGGTGCCACATCTGCCCTATCCCCCAAGCGAGGCCCCCTAGGTTTATCTCCAAAAAAAGACTGGTGATGACATTGCCAAGGCAGCCGGTGACTGGAAAGGTCTGAAGATTACAGTGAAACTGACTATTCAGAACAGCCACATCCAGATGGAAGTGGTACCTTCTGCCCCTGCCCTCATCATCAAAACCCTCAAGGAACCACAGAGAGACAGAAAGAAACAGAAACATTAAACACAATGAAAATATCACTCTCGATGAGATTGTCGACATCGCCAGACAGATGAGGCACCTATCTTTAGCCAGAGAACTCTCTGAAACCGTTAAAGAGATCATAGGGACAGCCCAATCTGTGGACTGCACTGTTGGTGGCCGCCACCCTCATGACATCATAGATGACATCAACAGTGGTGCAATAGAATGCCCAGCTGGTTAAAAAATACAATGGAAAGGGCGGCACCTGTGGCTCAAAGGAGTAGGGCACCAGCTCCATATGCCAGAGGTGGTGGGTTCGAACCCGGCCCTGGCCAAAAACTGTAAAAAAAAAAAAAAATACAATGGAAAATGTTTCAGTAAAGAATCATTTGCCACCTACCCCACAAAACAGAAGTCCAGTAGATAGGCTGTTAGTGATGTGGTGGTAAGGTATGTGGAGAGGGTAAATGCTCCATAGTTCTAGAATTAGTTCTCAGATTGTTAGTGAGCATGTGCCCATGAGCTATGAACTCCATAAACACTTCCCAATTCCACTGACACCACCCCTGAATAGCTAGAGGGGGCTGCAGTTAGGTATGTTCTTTCCCCTAGATCAGCGAGGCTCTGAAAATCCCAACGGGTTAGGTTTCTAGTAAAATAGCTTTTCTGGAGCGCAGGCCATATTTAGAACAGAATATTTCAATGTGCTCCCCCCACATACATCCCACCAGAAGCATGAGGGGGAATTTTTCTCTGATACTCATTGTGAGATCCTGGTAGAGCTCCTAGAGGTAAAACTCTCAAGAGGGGGGTCTTCCTGCGACTCCCTGAAATTCCTAACTCTCTGCCTATGTACTCGGAGCCTCTAGCCGTTCATTCATCAATCACGGTTTAGGTTTTCCCGCCCCAGAACTTCTTCCAAGGAGGCTTCTGCTCATGAGAAGTTGTCATTGTCTGTGTTTGCCTGTGTGGCTCTCCCATTTGCCAGGCAGTGGCTTTCCCCATGACATCATTTCTCTAACAGATCTGAGAAGTCGTTAATTTGTTCTGCTTACTTATGTTAGAATGGAATGACCACCTCTAAGTTTTTACATGCCAGGTCAGACTAGAAACCAGAAGTTTTCTTTTCTGGCAAATGCTTATGCAAGTTTCTAGTAAGCTGGATTTATCTTCCCAAATGCGGGTTGGAGGACCCCAAGAAAAATGGAAAATGAGAGGCAGAAAGCTAAAAGCAGCTTCAAATGGGAAAGAGTGCAGTTTTGCGAGAATGTATCTGCAAATGTTTCTCCGTGGACTTCTGTGCTTTCTGTAAAGCTCACCTGGCTGTAGAAAGGGGGTGAGTAATGAAACCAGACAATTTTTACCTTATCCCAGGTATTTATAGTGAATAACCTAGTATTTCAGTAGAAACCCAGTAAAGTCAAAATTCCTTTAGGCCTAAAAAAAGCAGCAGCCAAAATCTCAAAATCTCATTTCCGGTTTCCTGCCCCTATCTCAGCTTCAGTGGGTACTGAGCATTGAGCTTTTTCTCATTCGCCCTCCTCATTTTAATTCAATGTTTCATGTTGGGAAAGAGCCACGGTGAGACAAGAGACAGCCCCCAAATCCAGCACATTACCTGCTATCTGGGTTTCGACATGATTCAATCCTCCAATGGATTCAATCCTCTTCATACGGCTTTGAAGGCCTCAACTTGAACCTCCCATTGCTCAAGTATCACCCAGAACTAGTTCCTCAGCCTTGAATAAAATTAGAAGCCGTGCAGAGGATAGGTTTCATTATACTCTTTCATTATTATTGTTATTATTATTAATGTTTTCAATGAAAAAGTTTTTAAAAGAGAAGCCAGGTTATGAGACACAATCTCTTGAAACTCAAATAATAATAAAAGTAACCAGTGAAGGAGGTACAAAAATAAACCAAAGAAATAGCTTATTTACATCAAAGTCTGCTTTTCTCTTAAGTTTGGACAAAGTCTACTTTAGCTAACAAACACCTTCCTTTCCAGGAAAAGTGCATTTGTTTCAGGTACTGTTTGTATTCCTGGATGAAAAGGAAAGATGAATTCTGAAGGGTAGGATATCCCGGGGATATAGTTTGCTAAATGAGATGACATTTTCCCATTCTTGTTTAATATCATAAAGGAATAAATATAGGTGACATGGACCCAAATAAAAGAAAAGGTTCTTAGAATAATAGGTTGTGAAATCACAACAGTTCCTCAGAGACCAGTAGTCCAGTTTCCTTATTTTCCTAATGAGATCTGAGATCCGAACAAGTAAATTCCATTTCCCAAAGCAGCTTAGATGGTCAGTAGCAAAATTGAAACTAGAGCCCAAATTTAAATTTCCCAATTCAGCATCCTTTCTAATCAATTTTTCAAGATGCAAAGAATTTTCTACCAAAGTCTGCCTCTATCTATCCAAGAATTTATATCTCTTCTGCCACATAAAGGCTAAATCTCAATGTCTAGCAAAAAGATGATATATGAAGCTTTGGTACGTGGGTGTCATCTAAGGAGATTCACGACAAAATTAGGGGTATGGCGAATTGCAATGGAAAACAATTTCCTGACCCCGTGTAGGCCTAGGCTATTGTGTGTGTTTGAGTCAGTTTTTACAGAGAAGTTTTGAAAGGAAAAAATAAAAGTAAATTTTAAAATAGAATAAGAATTTATAAAGATACAATGAAAAACAAAGAAAAATATTTCCTTTTTTATCTTCATGATCTATAAATAAGATAAGCATTTGCCTCAACTTTCCTGCAACTTTGTTTTTATATTCTCCACAACTTTTGTATTTTGGGGTTTTCCCCCTAATTTTCAAATCTCAATTTTTACTTAAAAAACTTAGTGGAGGGCAGTGCCAGTAGCTCAGAGGAGTAGGGCACCAGCCCCATATGCCAGAGGAGGTGGGTTCAAACCCAGCTCCGGCCAAAAACTGCAAAAAAAAAAAAAAACAAAAACTAGGGGATACAAGTGTGTTGTTTGTCTGTTCGTTCGTTTGTTTATTTTTCATGAATGAATTGCATGTGCTGAAGTCTTTCAGTGAGTGCAGCATCAGAATAGCAGACATTGTACTTGACAGGTAGATTTTTACTCCTCATCCACCTCCCACTCTTGACCTTCTTTAGTTTCCAACTTTCCTTACACCTCTTCATAACCATACAGATCCTTCATTTAGCTCCCGCTTATAAGGGAGAACATGTGGTATCTGCTTTTTTGTTCCGGAGATGCTGCACTTAGACTAATTGTCTCCAGTTCCTTCTAAGTTGCTGCAAAAGCCCTCATTTCATTCTTACGGCTGATTAGTCCCCCATGGTATATTTATATTACAGTTTCTTTATCCACTCATTAGCTGATTCCATATCTTTGCAATTGTAAATTGTGCTGCAATAAACATTCAGGTGCAGTTGTCTTTTGGGTTTTGGTTTTTCGGGGTTTTTTTGTAGAGACAGAGTCTCTATCGCCCTTGGTAGAGTGCCATGGAGTCACAGCTCATAGCACCCTACAGCTCTTGGGCTTAGGCGAATCTCTTGCCTCAGCCTCCCGAGTAGCTGGGACTACAGGCACCCGCCATAACACCCGGCTATTTTTTGATGCAGTTTGGCCGGGGCCGGGTTTGAACCACAGCCCTCGGTATACGGGGCTGGTGCCCTACTCACTGGGCCACAGGTGCCACCCTTAGGTGTCTTTTTGGCAAAATGTCTTGTTTTCCTCTGTATAGATACCAATTAGTAGGATTGCAGGATTGGGTGGTAGGCCACTTTTAGTTCTTTGAGGCATCTCCATACTACTTCCCATAGTTGTACAAGTTTATATACCCACCAATGGTCTATACATGTTGCCTTTTCCTTGCAACCGCATCAACGTGTATTGTCTTTTGACTTCGTAACAATGTCAATTCTGACAGGGGTAAGGTGGTATCTCTTGGTAGTTTTAATTTGCATTTTTCTAATAAACAGTGAGGAGCAATTTTTCATATGTTTGTTATCCATCTGTCTTCTTTTGAGGCATCTGTTCACGTCTTTTGTCTGGTTTTTCACTAGGGTTATTTATTTCTTGCTGATTTTTTGTTTGAATTCTTTATAGATTCTGAATATTGACTATTTTATTGGACGTATAAGTTGTAATTATTTTCTACCATTTTGTAGGTCGTCTATTTACTCTGTTGATTATTCCTCTTTTTGTGCAGTAATATTTTAGTTGAATTAACTTCTATTTATTTCTTCAGTCTCTATCCAGACTGGACATAAAGTTTATGTGCAATTTACTATGTTGAACAATTTTAAAATGCACATGAACTTTATGTCCACTTGCTTCTGGAGTCTTACTCATAAATTCTTTGACTATGTCAATGTATAGAAGAGTTTTCCCTACATTTTCATCCAGAATTTTTATGATTTCATGTCATACATTTAAGTCTTTAACATTCTAGTGTATCGTGAGAAACAGAGATCCAGTTTCATGCTTCTGCGCTATCTGTATACTAATAATAGCTAAGCTGAGAATCAAATCAAGAACTCATTACTATTTACACCAGCTACAAAGAAAATGAAACACCTAGGAGTACACTTAACCAAGGAGGTGGAAAAGCTCTGCAAGATTAACTATAGAACACTAAGGAAGAAATAATAGATGACACAAATGGGAAGAAATAATAGATGACAAAACCCATGCTCGTGGGTTGGAAGAATCAACATAGTCAAAGTGTCCATATTGCCCAAAGTGATTTACAGACACAATGAAATTTCCATCAAAATGTCTATGCTATTTCTCACAGACACCCCCCCACAACAAAGTAATTCTAAACTTCATATCGAACCAAAAAAGATCCCAGAGAGCCAGAGCAATCCTAAACAAAAAGAACAAACTAGAACCATCACATTACAGGACTTCAAATTATACTACAAGGCTATAGTAACAAAAACAGTATAATCCTGGTATAAAGGTAGACGTGTAAACCAATGGAACACAATAGAGAACCCAGAAATAAAACCACACAACTATGACCAACTGATTTTGGACAAAGCAAACAGAAACATACACTGGGGAAGGGCTCCCTATTCAATAAATGGTGCTGGGAAAATGGGCAAACTTTTGTACATTTTGAAACGTCACTTATGTTCACAATGACTTTGAAATTTTAATACTTATCAGATCTGCTCCTAGATGTTCATGTTTAATACTTTCTTGAGAAGGCATACACACTACTATGTCATAAATTTATCTTGAAATATTTAGTCACTGGTTTCCTCGGTGGATGTAGATTATCTATCCCATGGCAGGCCTTGACTAAACAAAGGTCTTCTGTATCATAAAGTACCCCAAAACACTTTAGGATCTAGTTGCATTTCTGCTTTAGAAGGCGATCGTGAACACCAAGGAAAGCATCTTAAAACATATGCCCAAATGGTGAATAGACATCGGAGTTATCACCTGAAACAAAATCTGTGTGAGGAATTAAGAAGTAAGCTTGCATTAGCCAGATTCACCAACAAGGTGTGAATGTGAGGGACGAGGGTAGGTCTGTTTCAAATTGAGACTGAGCTTGTGGATTCCTCCTGCTCCCCTCTTCCTCTCTCCCTAACTTGGGACTTATAAATACCTGCACAGCTTTCTTCTCATCCCACGCTGTTACATATTTTGAGTCAGTTTCTCTAGCGATAACAGCCTACTTATTACATGTAACAGGGACACACACTCACACTCCTTCCCCCAACTCTAATCACGAGGGCCTTCCAACCCTCATCCACGCAGAAGTGACAGTAGCAAGTCTAAACCAATTTTTCTTCACTGAACAGTTGAGCAGCCAGAGAGACTCCACTGTTTACAAGGGTCCAGAATTATAAATAGAATGCTGAATCTCCTGGGATAAATCTCCCATCCTTAATGCTGGGATGCCTGATTGACTAGGAAATTAGTGGCTTGTATTTCTAAAACATTTGTGTGGTCAAGGCAAAGTTACAGCATCCCCGGGAGAGTTACTGCCTGTAACATGCAGTCTGGATGGTTCCCCATCTGCCTTGAGGCACGGTTTTCCCGCAGCTACCCTCTCCCCTTTCCATTGGCTCCAGGCTGCTCAGGACCCCTAGAGGGAGATGCTAATGGGCCCCGGCATCTAATCATTCTCAAACTTACAGCCTGAACATTTTCCTTCCTTGTTTTCCCTTAGGGTTTTGCTATACCTTCTTTTAAGGTCTGAAACACAACATCCTAGTCCCTAGTAAATAAGAGTACTTGGATAATAATGTTTAAAGTCCTCAGTGCCAAAGGGGAGCCACCATCTTTCTAGACAAGGCAGACAGTAAAATACAAGTCTGAATTTTAATAGCATATTTTGCTACAATAGGATGATATGAAATATTCTTAAATTAACTCGAGAAAATATTTAGTGAAACTCAGTTCTATACTGAATGAGATATAGGGTATAATGAAAGTATCTGACATCTTTGAAGGCTTTAGTTTGAATGATAGAACTGACACAAAGGAAACACATGTTGGTTAAGGGTAGACAAGCTTATTGGTAGTGTCACAAAGCACAGAAAGATACATCAATAAGCTTTATGGACACGAACTTGGATTAGACCTTTAAAAGTATCACTACATTTGACTCTAGATCTCTACATTTTAGTAGAGAAATAAAGAATTTGAATGCCTCAGTCACCACACACATTCACACACAGAGCTGCTGTGTCTTAATAAACCTTACACAACATTTTCACTTAATCTCATTTCTTACCTTTGATAATCTGATGTATTAAGATGCCTTAACATTCCTGATAATTCTGGTGGTCTGGAAGTATTAGGGTAAGCTTCAACTACTTTTCTGGAAGGAAAAATCTGTTATTTCCCTATCGTGCTCATCAGTCCTGGAAGATAACCTTGGCTATGTTATGATCACAATATTTCATATTGAAAGTGTGCTATGAATAATGCAAATAAATAATAATAATCCTTGGCTAGGCCTATGGTATTTTACTTTCAATTTTCCTTTTTGGATTTCATATGCCTAATATTTTAAACATAAATATCTTTACTAGCATCCTACAATAGCAAACAGTAGAAACACTCTTGAGTCCCTACTATGTATTAAACGTAATGAATTAGGTGTCATTATTATTCCCATTTCACAGATGAGGAAAGTGAGGCTCAGAGAGGTTAAGTTACTTATCCAAGGACACATTCCTATTAAGTTGCAGAGCCAGGTTTCAGAACAAAGTTTCTCTGAATGCAACAGCTGCTCTTAATTACTACTCAATATGAGGCAAGAATTCCTTTAACACATTTCTCTAGTTTTCATATTGACAGACTGTCCTTAGATACTACAGAATGAAATTCTCAGAATACACCTTATTTCTCTGTAGAAATGGGAATTGAGTTACCTGACTGGTCGCGATGGCAATTGAGCTTTGTTTCTCTAATGGTGAATGACTTGTTAAATGGTAGATCGAGTCTCTTTCTGGACCAGTGGAAGGCAATAACCTGCATCCACAAAATTCAGCATTACTTCAGGTAGACAAATTCAGGGTGGATCTCAGAAAACTAACTTTGCCTGTCAAACTAAGATAAACCCTCAATCTAACCACTTGTGAAAAGCAGAATAATATTTCGGTTTTCTATTCCTCCGACTTCTTTATCTTATTTTTATGTTGATTGAGAAATCTGGCTAGAAGATGCATGCTGTTTTGTAAACTACTGCTATACAACAAATCACCCCCAGAATTTGACAGCTTAAAACAAAAACAATCATGCTTTTTCCCCACAAATTTATAATCTGTGCAGAGTTCAGCAGAGTGGGTTTATCACAATGCCATGAACCATTAGCAGCCCAGCTGGTCTGGAGGACACATTTCCAAGATGGCTCACTTACTTGGCTGTCAGGCTGCTGGGAATTGTCAGCTGAGAGTTCATCTGGGGTTGGCCAGAGGCTACTCCTTGAGGCTGATCTGGCTTCCTAACAGGATTATGGCTAGCTTTCAAGAGCAAGGTGCACACCCTTAGGAGATTTATTGCTCATAATGTACAATTGGGATGATTCTCCAGTCTGCTCCACATGGCAAAGTTTTGTGTTCTGGACACTATAAAGTTGAAGAAGTTCCAAGTGGCCCAGAAGGAAACTGTAAGACCTTAGAATTCCCAGACTCTTCCTCAGCAGCATTCTATGATCAAGAAAATCTCTATGACAAACTCAGATTCAAGGGAAGGAGAATTGCCATCTTTCAACAGAAGGAGAAGCAAAAAATTTTCACTTATTGTTTATCTACCATAGGTGCTATTGATTGAGCTTCATCTAAAGGCCGGAATGTCCTGAAAGATAAAACTATATAAAGAGTAAAATATGAATTCTAAAAGAAAGCAGAAATTATATTCCAGCTTGCTTGTTTCTCTGGAAAGCTTAAGAGCAGACAAAAATATAAAAGGTTGTTCCTAAATTCAAATAATCTTCAGCTTTATGAATAGTGACTAAATCATAGAAGAATCCAGCAACTACCAAAAATTAAAGGTTCCATGGATTCGTAGGACATCAATATAAAACTGACTTTTTTATCATTAAGCAAAAGCATTTATTGCCTGATTTCCAATTCTAAAGTGTTTCTGAACAGAAATGTAACCAGAATGATTTTTTAAAAATTCTTTCTCATCTGCATAATATTTTTCTTTTCATTTACTGTTCTTTCCAAAATGTGATAGAGAGAAGAAAAAAATAACACCCCAGAATTGAAAGTACCATTTCAACTGCCTAAATCTAAAAGCCTGAACCAGGTAATCAAATGATAATCAGAACTCCCTGTTTTCTTACCATTTCAATCAGCTCCAGCATAATTCCTAAAATTTTTCACTGGACACAAACAAAATTAGAAAGAATAAGGGCAACTGTCAAATATCTATTTCGTTATCAAAGACATTCACCATCATTGACTCTCTAAATTTAGAGGTGCCCAAGTGTGGTTTATAAAGTTTATAGTCAAAGATCTACTGGATTGCCCTTTAATAAATGTGTGAGATACTCAAGGTAAGATCATTATGTCAAAGGTTTCCTTTGATGTGGGAAAAAAAATCTGACTGCTTATTTTTAACACTATAAAATTCAGGGACACAAAACTTTGCTATGTGAAGTTTATGGCATAGGTAGAAAAAGAGCCAGAAAGAGCCATTTTTCCAAGGAGAAATCAGCAAGTTCTGCCTGAGAGATGTAAAGCCATCTAGGAGACATCACACGTGTCCTTCACTTACTAAAAATTGTTAGGAGTCAAAATCCATGGTCCTTTTCGCACATGTATTATTCATGTAACTTTTTATACAAAGGAATTTAAAAATTTACCAACTGCCACTTATACCAACAATCAAGAGGAGGAATAAACATCTGTAACATTTTGCTGCTCATTTTATTCAAAAACTAGAATTAGCAATACATAGAATAATGAGGGTATCTAGCTTGCTAATCCAGGCCTTCCTCACTTCAAGAAAATACAATACAATAGATTACAGCTATCCAACAAAAAGAATGAATAGTACTTCCTTGGTCACCACTTTATCCAGTCACCGATGTGCAGGAAATAGAGAAACATGAATGCACAATCAGCACATTTGTCTTAGGAAAAGGCTGACAGTAATAAATGTCATGGTTTGCAACAGATAAAATGTAAAAGAAAAGGAAGAATGAGGGACTGTAAATTAAAATAGGCTTAAAAGATGGATAAAAATAATAAAATGGGCAAGATTAGGCCATAATAACGCAAACTGGGTTGGTTAAACTACAAACAAATTTAAGCAAATAACTACTTTAAAAGACTAATGGTCATTTTGGGAAGAAGGAGGGAATTATGATTGAGATGGGGTACATGGGGGAACTCCTGGAGGGATCCAACTTCCATTTCTTGATTTGCAGTGGTCATTTCAAGTGTATTTGGCCTTTTAAATCATAGTCATCTTATAATAAACAGCATAAAAATGACTTGAAAAATATCTGTGTGTATTATTCAATACATAAATAAATAACTCGGATTTTTAAAATTCAGTACATAAATTTAGAACTAAATGATAAAAAATGCCTCACATCAAAAGTTCTAAGATGTCACTAGCGCAAGGAACTTAAAGAGAAATGTAATTACCTTCGATAATTATTCGAGAAAAAAGCAAAAAGTTAAACAGTCATGTGTTAAATATCCAATTAAAAAGTTTAAAGAAAAAAAAGTAGAAAAAAATTAATAAAATCATAAATTATTTAAATTTAAAAAATTATACATTATAGAGAAAAAAAAACTGGTAATACTAATCCAGAATAAAAGAGAAGTAAGCAATAGTGAAAATGACAGGGAACTTAATTATACAGTATTTGCAGCACATACTAAATAATAAAATAATTACATACAACTTTATGCAAAAACCTTGAAATATACAAAATGGCAAATCCATAGAAAAATATAGTAACATTGAGTCAAGAATAAATAAAATATTTGAGTGGTCCTATAAATATTAAGGAAATGCAATTAGTAATAAAAATTTTTTCCACAAAGGAAACACCAGGCTAAGATATTTTCACAACCCTGCCAAATACTCAAGGATGATTCTACTTTTATATAAACTTCTCTATAAATGAAAAGATAAATAACAATTCCTGAATCATTTCACAAGGTGTATATCATATAATCTTGACACTAAAACCCAAGAATACCTTAGAAGAAATGAAAAATGTAGCCAATATCACTCATAAATGTAGATGCAATACATATTAAAATATTAGCAAGCTGAATGGAGCAATGCATGAAAAAAATAAGGTTGAGTTTATATAATGACTCAGTTGATTTTGTCTCAGAAATTGTAAGGCTAATACAGCACTGAAAATATTTTTATTTGCTTTATCACATTAAAGAATGAAAGGAGAAAACTCATATAAATCCTCTTAATACATGTATAAAAAAAATCACTAAATAAAATGGAAAGTCTATTCATTCATAGAAACAAAAATATTATGAAGGAACCAGGGATTAATTCTACAAAAAGCAATGTACTTAGTGATAAGTGGTAATGAAACATTTCTGTTATTACAAGAAGAAAAGAATATCAACTATCACCTTTCCTATGTTTCCTTGTATCCTGGAAAGAGACAAACAAACCTTGATCATTTCCAGATGAAATATATATATATGTGTGTGTATATATATATATATATATATATATATGTGTGTGTGTGTGTGTGTGTGTGTGTGTGTGTGCATTTGTATGAATGTGTATGTGTGTATATGCACAAACTCACATGGAGGGTGTTTGGGGGATGTGCACATGTGTGTATAGAGGAAGTAGAAAGATTTCTCAGCAAGGTTAATAATCAAAAGTCAAATGCTTTTTTACATATCTGTAAAACAATAGATATCTAACAATAAATAGACATGAAATGTAACAGCCAACAAAACCACAAAAATTCCCCAAGAATCATTAAAGAGTGTTCATCAGGCAACACCAAAAAGAATGAAAAGACAAAACATAGTCTGAAAAAAAATATTTGCAATATCTATAACTACATTTTTACAAAAAGGTTACTATCAATAAGGAACTCAAATAAATAAATAAATATGTAATAGAAAAACAGGGAAAAGACATAAACAGATGTTTTCTAAATGAAAAAACAAGCAAGGCATGTAACCTTGTTAGCACTTGGCAAAAAAGGAAATGGTGTAATTTCATGCTCTCTAGATTGGCAAATATTGATCATCCCAACAATACCAAAGGTATGAAGAGTATGGGACAAAAGAAGCTTTCACACTGGTAAAAACATAAACTAGTTTAATCATCATGAAAATAATTTGCCATTACGTAATACACTTAAATATGCTAATCCTGGATTTCTCCATACTTATTTTCCTAATCTGTAAAATGGAGCTAATATCTACCTCACAAGGTGGTTTTAAAGATTTAATTGAGATAATACACGTAAATCAATATAACTCTGTCTGATGCATGTAAGTTCTTAATAAACATTAATAGGTGGTGTCACCATTAATATTATTGAACAGATATGCATTTCCATAGTTGATGTAGTATAATCCAGACATCACAGATTCTGGAGTTAAAGACACAGACTCTTGAAACGTGTAATCATGCCTAGAAGAAAGAAAAAAAAAATCCCTGTATTAAAGACTAAAGAAACAAGTAGAAGGAGGCAAAAAGATCAAACAGTAGAATGAAGAGTGAGGATATTCAGAGAAAAGATGTGTGTGATCCATCCTAGTAGGAGGAGACCCATTGGAAAATTCCTGAGAGTCTGAAATATATAAAAAGAGAAACAGCAAAGTAAGCCAACTTAATGAGTTCACCCTCCAGCAAAGAGAAGAAAAAAGTAAGCAAGGGAAAGGAAGGAAAGAAGCAAGCAAAACTTAGCTCAAGGAAGGACGTGTCAGATTAAAGGTAGCTTGGAATTCTTTGACCTTTTTCCCTCATTGAAAGATTGGATCCATGTCCCTTGCCTTGAATCCAGACTAGCCTACGGGTACTTTCAACAATTGAATATAGGAAAAATGATGCTCTCTGATTCTGGGGCTATTCTTGGAAAGAATTGGAAATGCAAAACAGGATAGTTGTATGAATACTTGAACTTCTGTTTCAAGTGAAAGCACGTATTACTTTACACCATCCTAAAGTCATATAATGGTAAGTTGAACTATCTCAAGTCAGGCACCATCTACATCTTGTCTCACTGTGTAACACAATACTGTATAGTGCTGTATGACACAGCACTCTAAGACATGGGGTTTAAATAATAAATTATTATTGTCGCTCATGCTTCTGTGAATTGCATAAACTAAGCTAGATGATTGCTGAGACTGAAATCATCTACAAGTTTGACCGAGCTGGATGGGCCAGATGGTTCTTCACCCATGCGTTGGATGGCTCAGCCCTTCTCCTCATGGCCTCTGTCTCCAGCAGAGCAGCATTTGGTTGTAAAATATGCTTTGTGTAGATAATTTTTCCCACTATAGGCTAGAGTAAATGTTTGAGTATGTTGAAGATAAGCTAGGCTACACTATGATGTTTGGTAGGTTTAGTGTATTAAATGCCTTTTTGACTTACAGTATTTTCAACTTATGATGAGTTTATCAGAACATAACCTTCCTGTTAAGTTGAGGAGACCTGCATATATTGGAGAGAAGAAGAACATTTTGCTGAGAGGGAAGAAAAAGTGAAGATGCAGTCTGACCCTGCCCAAAGGTAGCAGCAAGGTTGTCTGGACCCTTGACTCTCAGGACTTCTTTCCAACTGCAGGACTGTAGACTTAGGTGTTTGCGTAGATTTTCTCGATTGCACAAAGTAGAAAGAGGACCCAACCAACCAACTGTCCATAAGAGACTGTGACCACCAAAAGTGGATCTTTTTTTGTCCTGGTCTCATCAAAAGTGAGGCCAAATGATTTGGATATTTTTTTTCCTGATATTTCTCCATAAAAGTGTATTGTCCTCCTACAAATACACTCATTAAAGTCTCAGGATTCAATTTACATAATTGAGGCAGTCCGGCTAATTTTAGGAAAATTACAACTTTGTGAAAAATAACTGTTATATAGTAATTATAGCAAAGATGTTCTGCTTTGTATCAGGCACAATGAAACCAGTAGGTTTAAAAATTAAGAACAAGCGGCTCTAAGCTCTCAATGTCATTTTAAAAAGTGAGAGAGAGCTGTTGAGAAGCAGCTTTGCATGTTAATCACAAAGCCTGGGAACATTCTATGTTAAGATATATGATTTTCAACCTTGTTAAAAGAAATATTGAAAGAGGGAAATTGATTTTTTTTCCCAGAAAATTTGCCTGTCACACTCCAAGATAAGTTACTGTTATGTGTGTCCATTAAATAAGTATATTATATGAAAAGTCACACTCTAGGAAAAAAGAAATCCAGCCAGGAGCGACTTCAGCTTGGATTTATACAATCTTTCGGTTCAAGGAATCAAGGTTACCTGAGTTGATTTTCTTTAATGTGCAATTGAACTGGTTGTGGAACAGGTAGCAAATGGAATAGGAACAAGTTATAAGTGTTTTGGGGAAATTGTCTGGGTCACCTAGACAGGGATTCTTGGAAATACTGTCTTCAGAGAAATAGTAAATAAAGGTACCACTATTACTTGTGCCAAACGTCTGGTAAATCAGCATACCCTCTTTGGGAGAGGAAATGAGTCAGACAATGAAAGACTTCCTTTTTTTTTAAATGAGAGAAAAAAAAACTTACTCCAGAGGTTTCCAAGAAGGTCTGCGTCCTACTGAGATGTCTGGGTATCAGGAAAGAGGTAAAGAAAGGCTGAGTGGACGCACTTCTCACCTCCACAGTCCCTCACCCCCTTCAACAACAGAAGTTCTGCTTTTATGTGTTCCCTGGACTGAGATGATCATAAGATTTTATATGAAAAAAAAAGAAAGAAAAGAAGAACTGAGAGCCGAAAGACAATGTTTTAGATTAGGTTTCCCCAGAAGCTGACTCAAAAGTGATTCCTAAAAATCACCAGCAAGGGAGGACAAAGTGAGAAGACGAAGGGAAGAAAACCGAGACAGGGTACAAAAGTAAACAAGTTGATGTTTCATGCCGTGGAGACTCAGTTGTACTAGGGACCCTGGAAGATGATATACAACACATTTGAGTGACTTCCTTCACAAGGGTAAGGAAGCTGGAGTATTGATTCACTAACTTTGTTTCATCATTGGTTTCTGCTCCAAAGGACATCAATTTCCCACAAATTCTGGCTTGGTATCCACAAGCCAAGTCTGACATTTCTTCGCTATGGTCTCTTCATCACATCCAAATGAACGTCCACACACACAGGAGCATTATAAAAAGAAATAGTCATTATCCAGAACACACACACTCAATACTCTCAAAGACCCAACATTCCACAAGAAAGGATTTTAAAAGACAAGAGATTATTTTTCAAGGTCTCCTGTTCAAAAATAAGAAGTGAAGGGAAGAAAGAAGAAAAGGAAAGAACACTCGTGATGCTGCTCTCTTCTGTGATTTAGAAACCAAATATATTTGCCAAAACTTAAATCTAGTGATAGACACAACCACTTATAAGTTACTAGTGACCACGCATTGCTGGCACTTGATATTTGGGGATACGTGGCTGAGTTAGCTGGATAATGTTATAACTAAGATGCTTAGTATATTACGCAGTCAAGCATTCAGTTTTCTAAGTTTAGTACATTATCTGGGAGGTTAATTATTTGGTCCTTTTGATTTATTTTTTCTTTGAGAGAATAATTCCAGTTGTTTTATTTTTATGATAATTAATAAGGCTTGATTACATCTATACTGAAATGCTGTGTATTTTTCAAATAAATTTAACAATAAGGTAAAACAGGGAGATACTAAACTAACCAGATAATCACTTTTTATTTATTTATTTTTAGTTCATTTTTCAAAATGTGTAGACATAGATACACTTTTCATTATAATCATATGGGTTATAGTTAAAGTAGTCAATTTTGTCCTCAACTAAAACACTCATGGAATTCTAATTCAGTGGTATAAGCAGGCTGCATTTCAGAAAACTATGCCTTTAGATCGTATTAGGTCCTAAGTATGAAACTCGCCAAAGCAAAGGGGTATTTAAACATTTTTCTAAGTTTACTCTCTCATGAAGAGACATATTAAGTTCCCAGCCTAATCAGGAGAGAAAAAATTTCATTAATACTATCATAGAATATACTATTCAAGTGAAATAACCTGTATCAAAATTGGAGTGTGGTGGAATTGAAACATGAACATGGGTTTAGTGCTCAGACACAAACACTGAAGCACCATGTCATCGGAAACTTTGACCTGGTCCGGCTCTGTTAGGATCTGTCAGACTTCCCTTGACCATCCCTTCCTACACTCTAAAGTGTATCTAGGATTGGGTGAGGATTAAATGAGATAACACCTAGAAAGCAATTTGCACAATGCCTGGTAAACAGTCGCAATAATAATGGTCATTTTACCCATCTTTCTTTTTCATAAAGTCTCCTTTGTCCTGGCTGTCCCAATGCGTCAATATTCTTTCTATTCTTTCCTCCTTTTAATACTCAATTTGGGAAATAATTTAATGGATATTTGCACAAAAGTGTTTAAATGATTTCTGTCTTCTCCTGGAGATTTCCTTTTATCAAAGCCTGGTGATGGAATGTCAGCCTCAAGAACTGGATGAGAGAAAAGTTCCTTTCTGTATTTTGCAGTGGAAGAGGGGAATTTCTGCACTTTCCTACAAGAGATCCCAATTGTTGGTAGATACCTTCTCCCACTACTTGTTATGGGACCACATACCCAGTGACAAGTGAAAAGAAGCAAAGAGTACCCCTGGCCAGAGTCCTTTCCAGGAAATTAGGAAGCATCTGAGCCAGGCTGATGAAGTCCATACACCAACAGATGTGACCCATGTAGCCGAATCCTCCTTAGCCTGAATGATTCATTACCACACTAAAACAGCATTGCATTCTGCCCATGCTGAATGCTGTAGTTATTTTGTTAGTGGAAATTATTACCATCTCCAAGAAATAACAGATGATCTGTCCTCCATATGCTTGACATTCCTGCCCAATTTGTCTACAAACTGAGATCTCCGCTGGTTTTATAATTCCAACTATACTTACTTTAATCCTCTTGGAAAATAAATTTTATCTGCTATTCATAATTCAAATTTAACTGCTAATATTGGAACAAGAACTGAAAAACTCATTTTTTAGCCTCTCCCTGGTTTCCAAGCGTATCTAATGTACAGATAGTCTTTACCAAGTAATTCAATTAACAACGTGCAAAAGCCACATGAATTACATAGCAATTCCTAAAAATGAATTAATAGCAGTTTATCACCTTTTTATAAAACGTCTTACCCTGTATGCAGTGTGTCCTTAGTTAACCCTTCTCAATTCATGGGGCGCAAGTTGTTATAACCTTGTAACTTGTGGCTTTTTACATAGCTTACCTCTTGCTGATGCTTTTTGAACATAACTAGAGCCAGGAGATAAGGGGAAGAAGCAGGAGATGGGAATTGCTAAGACCTCATTTTAGATACAGTATGAACAGAGCTAAAGCACTCTAGTTAGATACAAATACTCATGTTTACCCCTCAAGCACTGAACTGATTTCCCCTCTCTCCAGGCTTGATTAGGGTTAGGAGACTTACCCAGAGATAACTCAATGGCCACTTTCAAATACCTTGGAGTGATTACCTGCACTAACATTGCACTAGAATCACTGCCCTCATAAAATACAAAATGAGACTAATTTTCCTCCTCATGATAGAAAAGCTTAAAAAGTATTGGAAATAAGACCCTGAATTGGCTTTATTTAAGATGTTTTCTATCTTTAAAACAGAGAATGTGGATTACGCTGCTCAGACTTCAAAATGAACATCTGCTGCTTATTTTTAATGAATCAAATATATTCAGATATTGGACTTTTTTTTTTTTTGTCACTTTGTCACCTTTGGTAGAGTGCCATGGCACCACAGCTCACAGCAATCTCAAACACTTGGGCTCCAGCAATTCTCTTGCCTCAGCCTCCCCAGTAGCTGGCCCTACTGGAGCCTGCCACAACTCCTGGTTGGTTTTAGAGACAGGGTCTTTCTCTGACTCAGGCTGGTCTTGAACTTGTGAGCTCTAGCACTCGGACTCCCAGAATGCTAGGATTATAGGTGTGCACAACTGCATGTGGCCATATTAGGTATTTTAAATAACAGGCACATTCACATAGTGATTCATAAGACAACTAATATGCATGAGAAATAATTTTCTCATTAAAGTATCATCAGGAGTAAAGGAACGCATCATATATTAAACACAGACTGTCTTCTGGCAATCACTTCACCAAATAAGGGTTACTCGCAGTTCACAACTCCTCCTCACTGCAAGTTCAAAGGGTAGCCAATACTTTACAAGATTTAGCAACAACAAACAGTACAAGTGATAGGCATTTACTCAACTTCTCCATGCTTGACCTCAATCTAGCACAAACCGCTTACAGCAGAAAAGCCAGTCCTTAACCCACATAATGCAAATGCCTATCAGACCCTCCTAGGCCTCCATTCTCCAGCATCCATAGATCCTTCGCTGCTCATTCCTACATCTGAATGTATATAAGGTCTTTGTATTTCCCATGCCCCTTAACCAGAGCCCTTCTTCACCCTTTTTCTTCTCACTACTGCTCACTGCCACACTTTGGTGATTCACTTGTAAACCCAGATGGTTTTGCTGTTTCCTGCCTTGCGCCCAAGCACGTGTCCCTCCTTCTCTAATGTCTTTCCCAGCAAAGGCCCATCCACATTTCAACCTTAGCTGAGGCATCCTTTCACACATGAAATCTCTTCTCTACCACACACCTGCCTTCTCATTCAGCTGACTGAGGCCCATCTTCCCCTCATTCATTTCTTCATTTTGGCATCACCAGGCATCTCATAAGCACTGCGGCGGAAAACTACTAATTGCCTCCCAAACGCCACTCTCTTTTAAAAAGCTTTTCTGCAAAAACAAATAACTTGTGGAACTCAAAAGACAAGAAGAAAGTATTACATCATAAAGTGAGTAAGTGAAGAGAAACATTCCTAAGAATATCCAGTAAGTCCAAGGTGAAAACAGAAAATCTGTATCTTTTGGAAATAAAGGGGTGAGAGATGTTTCTGGAAGGCAAAGAGAAGGAATCAAGAATCAAGGAAGTAACATTTTTTTCACCCTTGCAATGAAATTAATTATATTTATGAATTACTTTATATTTAACCTACTGTATATTCCCAGAATATAACCTACTTAATTGTAATGTATTCTTTTAATAAATGTATTCTTTTAAAATATAATGTAATTTGTATCAATTTTTTAACAACTTTTTTGTAATGTCATGAGACTATTCCTTGCATTGATATTTTTGTTAGGTTTTCATTTACATAGTAAGCTTCTTTCATAAGCTATATTTTAGAGTTTTCCTAATTTGGAAGTCAAGATTTTTTTTAATGACAATGAATTTGTCTATAAAATTGTTTGGCACTGTTATCTTATAGGAGCTTTAAAAATCAGTTGGTTCAAATGCATGAATTTAATTCTCTATTCTGCTCCCTTGTTCCACATGACCATTGTTAGGCCCATATCATGCTGTTTTGGTTAATACAGCTTTGTTCTATGTTTTGAGGTCAAGTTGATGCCCCCAACTTTGTTCTTTTTGTTCAAGATTGCTTTGGTAAACCAGGGTCTTTGTGATTCCATAGGAATTTTAAACCATTTTTCATATTTCTGTGAGGAAAGTCATTGATATTTTGATAAGGATTTCACTGACTCTGTAAATTGCTTTACATTTTTTATTTTTTTTTTTTTTGAGACAGAGCCTCAAGCTGTCACCCTGGATAGAGTGCTGTGGCATCACAGCTCACAGCAACCTACAATTCCTGGGCTCAAGCAAGTCTCTCGCCTCCGCCTCCCAAGTAGCTGGGACTACAGGCACCTGCCACAACACCCAGCCATTGTTTGGTTGCAGCCGTCATTGTTGTTTGGCGGGCCCAGGCCGGATTCAAACCCGCCAGCTCAGGTGTACGTGGCTGGTGCCTTAGCCTGTTTAGCCACAGGCGCCGAGCCAATTGCTTTACATTTTAACAATGTTAATTTTTCTAACCCATGAATATGGGATATTTTTTCATTTACTGTGTCTTCTTCAATTTATTTTATCCATGTTAGAGTTTTTAGTGCATAGATTTTACTCCATGGTTATATTTATTCCTAAATATTTTTTGTATCTATTGTAGATGGGATTGTTTCCTGGTTTCTTCTTTACATAGTTTGCTTCTAGTGTACTGAAATGCTACTGAATGTTGGGTTTTTTTGTTTGTTTTTTGGGTTTTTTTTTACTCTGTGACTTTACTTAATTCATTTATTACAATTCAGTTTTGGTTGGGTTCCTAGAGTTTTCTACATATAAGATAATGTCATTTGCAAACAGAAATTGTTTAACTTCTTTTTTTCCAATGTGAATGCCTTTTATATCTTTCTCCAGCCTAATTACTCTGGCTAAATCTTCCAATACTACATTGAATAGAAGCTGCAAAAGTGGGTATCCTTACCTTATTCCAGATCTTAAAAAAAAAAGCTTTCATTTTTTCCCCACTGAGTATATTAGCTGTGGGTTTGTCATATATGGCCTTTTTTATATTGAAGTATGTTCCTTCTATACCTAATTTGGTGAGAGTTTTTGTCAAAAAGGACATTAAGATTTATCAAATGATTTTTCTGCACAAAGAGTGTTGAAGAGTCCTACTCTGATCTCTTATTCACCTTCATCCTGAAAAGTTTTATTGAATCACTAGGTTTTTATTTTTTGTTATTATTACTAGCATTAGATGTTGTTACTAACACTACACATTGGATTATCCTCCAAATAATCCGATCTATGATTTATTTTCATAGCAAAATGTAGTTCCTGTTCAACACAGAAGCCTTAAAAACCATAGATGTCACATTGAAACAAAACCTCCAAAATTAGTTCTGAATCCATCTTCTAAAGGTAATTGCATACTTAGGATTTGTTGTATATCTTTTTAGTATTATCTTCACTTTCCCCATATGTGTGTGTGTTGAGTTATAAAGACAATACAAAATTTCATATTTTAATACATTTTAGCTTTTTCTTACTATATTGTGAATGTGTCAGTTTGTTAATTTGATTTGCATTTCTATTCACAGCCAGTCTTATGTGCCTCCCCAAAATCTCTTAGCCCCAACTGTCTCCTCACACTTACTGTCCTTCAGCTATGACATTGGAAAATGACTTCGTAGGAACCAAACAGCCGCAAATCCAGAGGCTTTGGCTGCCCTCACCATTTCCACACTTGGATGCAGCACACCCAGCACGTAGAATCTGGCTTCCCTGTTGGCTGAAGAAAGCCAAGGATGCAACCCAGAAGGTGAGGAAGTTAATTCCCTAGTCAGTCAACACTGACTAGGGGTAAACAGGAGGCAGATTGGGGCCAACAGATAAATTTCCCAAGTCTTTCCTCAGATGATTTAAGGCAAACAAACAGTGGTTAGAGCAGCAAGAGCAACAACAAATCACTCTGAACTTGCTTCTTATCTTTCTTACCTCACTCCTTCTGTGTCATGAAGCTGCCCTGAAGTTATACCTTTCATTAAGGACTACCATATAATTCTTGTTTCAGTGTCTCTATGGACTACAAGCTATGCACCACCAAGACATTGTATAAAAAGGAATTTATAACTCAATAAGATTAATTAATCCATTGATAAATAATCAGGTGTTTACAAATATTGCTTATTACAAATGATGCTGTTATAACTATCTCTACACAAAAGATATTTACACGTAACTCTAAAGTCATTCTTAGGATAAATTCATAGATGTTGAATTTCTGGAAAGATGGTATGCATGTATAAACCTCTTTAAGAGTAAAGAAACTTTTTTAGCAAATCATACCTTTTTGCAGGTCTTTAACTACAGACGTTAAGAGGCAGCAAAAGAATTAGTTGGGAATTACCAAATACACAATTTGAAATGGAAATCTTTTGTAGTATATGCTAAAATTCAGAAACCATGCAGAATATGTAGTCAATTCCCAATCTCCAATTCCTAACTCATTAAGAAAAAAGTAATAAATTGTAATGTCTGCATAAGACTATAATATGTCCAGTGAGTTTTCTTCATTTTACAGATAACCCATATCCCATTTGTACAGGAATATTTTCTTCTCCCAATTGGATTTTTTTTTGGTCATAAGCACATAGTTTTTGCTTATGTACTCATTTCATTTACGCCTCTGAGCCTTTTTCTAATATGTTCAGAAAACAGTAACAAGGAAGTTTTGTTTCCTATCAAGTCTCAGAAAAATTCTACCTGCTCTCCTACCTGGTTAATGGGAATATTTATCTGATATTACAGTTTAGTATTTCTCTATAACTTTATTCCGAAGCAGCACAGAATGATTAATTCCAAGAACATGCATGTGCTTCCAACACTGTCCATAAAAACCTGAATAAATGAAACCCATTTGCTATGTGGCTGCATTCAGTTATGTATTTTCACAGACACTTTTGCTAAAAGTGTCACTGTAGCAGGAGGGCATATGAAGTTTGGGAAGTTTAAGTGAGCTTGTTCATATTGCAAAAGATTTAAGAAACCTCTGCTCTGATTTCAGCCTTGTGTTCTGTGTTTTTAAGATTTCAAGTGCTGCCTGTGATCAGCATCCTATGTGTTGTAGCAAAGGGAGAGAATTTAACACAAAATGATCTGGAAATTTATTTTCTCTTTCAATTCAAAACTGAAAAATATGCATCACGCAAAGCATTGGGCTAGTGTATCTATTGAATACTCTTATAATCTATCCTGGTATTCTGTGTCCCCAAAGTACAAAAATGTAGTGGGTAAAGTTGGGCTCTAGTGTCAAATGCTTGTGTTTGAATCCTGGCTCTACTGCTGTGTCAGTTTGGCAAATTGCCTAGACTTTCTATTTTTTTTTTTAAATCTCCTCTTCTATAAAATTGGAATAATAACCATATCTATTTCATGAATTATCATGATAATTGAATGTGTTTTTAATAAATGTAATTTAGAAGAGTGGTGCAGAGTAAGCATGCAATAAAATATAAAATATAATAAAAATAAAAAAATTAACTTCAATCTCATCATGCCCAATATCATCTTGACAATCTGGATCACATTTAACTTAAATTTTGTGACCTTGTACTTCCTTTCAGATTTCAAAAGTCTTCTAGGGAGAGAGAAAGAATTAACACAAATTCAGTACCCAACACATTCCAGACATTGTTCTATTACATGGGGCTCTCTCTAAGCCTGGATATTTTGCATGATATCATACCATCTCATACTTATTTAAATGTACTCACATTCCACCTTCTATAGTTTGTGGCACTTAAGAGATTGCAAGGACTTTTATAATTGTAGTCTTAAAAATCACTCTCAATTTTGTACTTTTCCAATTTAGAACTTGAAGAGAAAAAAATATTTCTTATCTCAAATGTTTTAAATGGCCCTTGAAACTATTATAAGTTGTGGGCACTCCGCCTATAATATCTAAGGCTAGATAATCCTTCTTTCTTTATACATCACATTTTTATCACCAAAATTATATCGTCCTGTTGATGAGAAAATTGAGGCTTACAGAGATTAGGAATCTGGGTGGCACCTGTGGCTCAAGGAGTACAGTGCCAGCCCCATATACCAGAGGTGGTGAGTTCAAACCTGGCTCCAGCCAAAAACTTAAAAAAAGAGAGAGAGAGAGATTAGGAATCTTTGCCAATGTCACCTTGGAAAAGCATAAAACTGGGGCCAAAATCAGAAGCGTTTTTCTCGACGTCATGTGGCCTCCAGAGTTCCCACATTTCTCACCTCAAAGAGGGGCAAAGGACCCAGTGTTCTTACTCCCCAAGAATGCAGCACTGAATCAGAACTCTCCTGTTCTAAATCCTTTTTGGCAGAGAGCCCAGTTTTCTAGAACTTCATTTAATCTCTTTTGAGATTGCCCATCAAGAACTAAAGTTCCATGACTCCATGTGGCTGAAGCCCAAATCTCTTAACCTTTCATTTTATCTTTGATTTAAACACCCTTTTGTTTCTGCTCACATCAGTTAGTTATGTGTTTTATATCTGGCCTTTTAAATTTCAAATCCCTTTTCCCTCTTGGTATTTTTCCTAGCTATTGGTCAGCCTAGCAATGAGAAATAGCCACTTCTCTGAGTTTACTTAAATTCTGAAATCAGAGTCTTTGGCTCACAAATTGAACAGATAAAAGTAGAGTGTCATCAAAGTATGTGTAGCACCTACACATTGGGGTTTTTGCCTGCTTTTTCTAATGTATTAGAAGTTCTCTTTCTTAGTTCTACAAAATGTTTAATCTGGAGAAAGCATCTTAGATGCACATGGAGAGGAAAGAAAATGATCCATAATCCATAGATAAAACCTGATCTTAGCCACAGAGACATCGGTAGGTCTAGATATATACTAGACACCAATATTTACCGAGGGCTTTATAACATCAAGCATTATTCAAAGCACTTTGCATGAACTAACTCACTGGATCCTCTCAACAAACCTAAGAAGTCTTGTCCCCACGTTATAGAGGAAACGAGGCATAGAGGGATGAAGTAAGTTGCCTAAAGTCACAAAGAAAGTAAGTGGTAGAGTGGTCATCTCAACCTAGAAATTACAGAAACACCATCCATAGCCTTAACCACTAGCATGAGCAGCTATGCCATCCAGGAGAAGGGAATTCAAGGAACTAAGGACCCATGTGGAAGAGATGCTGCTATGATAATGAAGTTGAAAATATTAAGAAAGTATTTCTTCTGCTGCCATCCAAGAGATACTAAGAGCATTAAAAATAAAAAGAAGAGAATAAATATAGAGAATTATTTTAATTAGAAGTCCATACTGTAAAAAATTTTACACCAACAAATTTTAAAATCTACTGAAAACAGATGACTTTCAGGAAAAATTTAACACAAATTATTCAAAAAGCAATAGAAAACACACATTAAGTAATAATCACTGTAGAAATTTAGAATATAGTCAAAAGATATTTCTTTTAATGAAACAGCAAATATGGAGACTGTTATAGCCAATTTTGACCAAATCTTTCTTTAATGCAAAGGCAACGCTATTTCCAAAAGCACAAAAAGTGTTGGAAACTCTCTGTGTGAGTTTAGCTTTCTATTGCTACATGGAAAATGGCCACAACCTTTTCAGCTTAAAACAACACAAACGTTTTTCTCTATTAGTTAATATTTATTAGGTAATGAATAATTAATACTACATAAAAATACCTTTTAAGATTTAAAAAATAAATTTTGACAATGAATAATCAATTTTTTAAAAACTGGGAGTTAATATAAGGGTACGAAACACAAATAATATGGGCGGTGCCTGTGGCTCATGGAGTAGGGTGCCAGCCCCATATACCGAAGGTGGAGGGTTCAAACCCAGTCTTGGCCAAACTGCAAAACAGAGAAATAGCTGGGTGTTGTGGTGGGCGCCTGTAGTCCCAGCTACTCGGGAGGCTGAGGCAAGAGAATCACCTAAGCCCAGGAGTTGGAGGTTGCTATGAGCTGTGTGATGCCACAGCACTCTACCAACGGCAATAAAGTAAGACTCTGTCTCTACAAAAAAAAAAAGAAGAAGAAAGAAAGAAACACAAATAATGTAATAAAAACAACATAAATTTGTTACCTCAATTCTTGTGGGTCAGGAGTCAGATCTGCTTAAGAGCTTACCAGGCTGAGAACAAGGTATTGGCTGGGGTGCAGTTATATCTGAAGCTCAGAATACTCTTCCAAGCTCGCTGGTTATTATCAGATTCACATCTTGTAGTTCAGATAGTTTCTCATGCTAGAAATCTAGAAACCAGGATCATTTCCTTTGCTTTAGTCCTAGATGTTTATTCATTTTGCCTTCAAAGTAAATACGAAAATCCGTAACTTTTCTCCATTTTCACTCCCATCATCTCCATCTAACTCTGCATCATTCCTCACCAGGACTATAATACCCTTCCTATTCTTCCTATTTTCTCTTGCCCTCCTACCCAATCCATTATCCATATAACAGTTGGTTAATCTTCACAAAACTTAAGTCTATCACGCCACCAACCTACTTAAAGTCCTTCAGGGGCCCACCCTTGCTCTAAAGGTGGATTTCATAGCCCATAGCATGACCCACAAGATGCTGCTAAGCCTGTCTTCCTCTCCAATTTCATTTTCAGCACCCTTTCTTCTCCTTCATAAAGCTCCTAAGCACATCCCCCCACTTCAACTCACATGAAACTTGTACATAAATTCAGGCATTTTTATGTGCTATTCCCTCTATCTGAATTCTCATGTTACCCTTACCTCCCCTGCCTGGATAACTCTTTATCCTTCATGTCTCTGCTTAAGTATAACTTCATCCAGTAGGTTGCTGATGACTGCTTCTCCTTATCCCTTGAACTAAGTGATAGACATCTACTACTATATGCTTTTGCAAACTGTGATTTCACAAAGTTTCTTCAATTTATCTGCCTTCACTTTCTATATCCTAAAACAGAAACTTCAGAATGTTATGCAAACAATAAGTAGCACGTACTGATCACTTGGGATGTGCCAAACATTTAATATCATCCTCACAATGGCCTATCAGATAGCTCATGAATGGCTGCTTTGCAAGAAGAAAGCCCTTCTTTCTTATGATGAAAAGAAAGACCTGCTCTTAGGATGAATGGGTCTGTAAATTGATTGTTTCAATAGTACTTATATTAAAAAGCATTCACAGGCACAAAGAGATGTAGAGGTCATTGGAAATCAAAGTGGGGGTTGTAAAAACATACCCATCAGGTATAATGAACATTATTGGGATGATAGGCATAGTAAAAGCCCCAACTTAAGCATTACAAAACATATCCACATAAGGAAAACGTGTACGCCCTTAATATTTTGAGATTTAAAGGAAGAAAAAACAAGAAATACAATTATCACTCCTTGTTCTACCTTATTTTTTATTTTGTGGCTAGGTTACCTAATGTTTTTTCCAGGGTTTCCTGTCCTGTTTCATTGCAAAAGATCAGAACTGCTTCCTCCACAGCTTCTGGGTGGTGCCTGTGGCTCAAAGGAGTAGGGCAACAGCCCCATATACCAGAGGTGGTGAGTTCAAACCCAGCCCTGGCCAAAAACTGAAAAAAAAGAAAAGAGTGGATGTTCTCCCTCTCTTGTTCTTGGTCTTGCTTTAATTCTAGCCCCAGGACTACCTTTCTTCCCCAGTCCCAGAAAGCTTGAAGACCAACCATTCCATATTCTATGCCAATGAAATGCAGAATGGTGACCAGAACCATATAGGATGTTAAGTAAAAAATAAATCCACATTGTCATTAAATCAATGAGAATTTTTTCTTTTTCTGTTGCATCAGAAATTATTCATTTCATCAGCTAAGATAAATTATTTTCTCCTTTTTTACCCTGAAAAACTGAGATAAGGCTTCGTTCCTCTGAACTCATCTTATCTCACTTTTCTCAAAAGGAATTACTTTGTCCTACTCATTTCTTCATATACACCCTAAGCTATTCCCTTTATTTACCTTTAATTTGCATTATCATTATAGTTGACAATCTTAAAAGAGAGTCCCTCCTCTCATGTTGTCTTGGCCCAATTCCCTAGGGAGAAAAAAAAGTCTCAATCTATATGCCCAATGCTTTCGCTGGAGCAACAATTGGAGCAGCTGGATTGAGGGAAAAAGGAAGTGAGTCAGAAAAGTAGTAAACCACTTACAAGGTAGCGTGCTGCTAAACAGGCCTTCACAAGGAAGTCCCAGCCAACTTCTCAGTCACAAAGGCCGTTTCTAGAGAGGCTGAATGGAACCACTGTACACAGACTAAAGGGGTCGGAAGGGCACAGAATTTATTTGCTGGGTTTTTTCTGCCTTCTCTCACTGGTCAAAGTTTGCCCTGTATTCTCAGGCTGTGTCAACTGACTACTCCAGGCAGCCCCTGGAAGAGCCAGGTCTCATGTCTCAAGGTTTGGTATTGAGGCCAGGGGCAGTGGAAGGCACCCTATCTCTATGCACTTGATCCATTCAGCTGAGACAAGGAAGCCAACATGGCCCCAGTATGGAGGAGATGGTGCTGAAGGCTGGTTCTCACCTTGATAAAATAGCTAGTGGTGCTACAAGATGAAGAAAGTCCTGGAGTAGTGGCCAGGGATCTCCACCTGAGGTTCCGGTTTAGGGCCGAGCAGACCTGGAGATGAAAACAGCCTGCATCTGATACAAATGGTATAATTCTCTCTGGTCACAACTACCGTGTCAGATACTTTCTGAACCATTTGGTCTCTAAACATATAGGCTGTTAAAACCTCAAAAAATCTACAGAGGGCTGTTATACATATGAGCTTGTCGGCTTCTTCATGGTGGCCGACTCCTCCCTATACACAAAAATCAAAATACTCAAGTTGAAAACTCACTGATGGCCACGATATAGAACGTGCCACCGTGTAACTAAACCTCTTCCAAACGTGTTTATTCCAGATGTCCATTTATCCTTCAGCAGAAACAAAACACAAGAGCCACAGAGGCAGTTGCTGGAAAAGCTCTTCTCAAAATATATCCCCTCAACGACAGGCATTTCAGCAGTCTTTTGCATAAATACAAAATCTCCTATGCAAATACAGGATCATTTCAATTACCTCCCGGAGCTGGCTAGCAGTTATCAACAACTTAAAAGTGACATTTCATTCAATACCCTTGTGGGCCATGAATGTCTCAGAGCAGAAAAGAACCAGCCAGTGACTCAGGAAACCCCAGGGACTCGGGAAGCTCACAATTATGCCATCCACTCCAGCCCTGCAGCTGAAATGCCCATAATGACAGAGTATTTTTACACATCTCTACCTGGGTGGCAGAGACAGACAGAGAAAGGGACAGGCAGCTCTTTCAATTCTTTCAGCTGCCACCATGGTGCAGCCACGTGCTTCTCTGCAGACCAGCACTGTGACTTGAGGGAGACGTGGGGTTTACTGCTCAGACTTCTAATTTAAAAATAGAAGCGACGGTCTGGGCACTGCTGGCCTCTCACGCAGGCCCAGCAGGACAGTGATTAGCTGTGCCTTCTCTGAGCAAATTCCTTTTTAATATCCATGTTGGCCACTTTCCATCCTCGTGTCAGGGCCTGGCTATGCGACAGCATTTGTGAGGGGTAGTGTGCTGCTGCCAGGTCTGCAGTCTTAGTGAGCTCCACGCTGTGTGGAAGGCACCTAGTGACATGAGAGATGGCAGAAGTCCTTATCACTTTGAGTTTCGTGCTATCCCGCTCCAGCTCTGGGACCTGGGATCTATAAATTGTATGTGTTCTCCAGACATTTTCTGTGTAGACAGGTGCATGGTATTGTGGGTCTGGGGAAGCAGACGTTTGGGCCCACAAAGTCTTCCCTTCCCTGAGAATGTTGATCCAACAATCAGTCGTCTACCTGAACCTAGAAAGAGGTCCCACTCCTTGCTTCAGGATAAGTTTGGTTGTCAGACAAAACAGAAATCAGTGAGGTAAATGAAGCTGTGTTTCCTTGAGCAAGTTATCAGGATCTCTGCAACTCAGTTTCTTCACCTATTAAAAAGTATAATAATAATAACTTCTATCTCATAAGCCTTATTAAATAAATGACATTATATATAAAGTAATGTATACAAAATGGGCCAAATAAGGATTCAGTAAACAAATGAATGAGTGAATGAATGAAGAACCCACGATGCATTCTCCCTGTTCCACTTAGGGAAAACAGATATCTCTATCTCCACCATAACCTCCCAACTCTTTTCCCTCCCTCATTGGTCCTAAGCTAATAAAGACCCTTCAATCTATCTACGACTTCAGTACATAGTGATCCACCAGAAGCTCTACGTCCCCCTACACCTATCTTTACTTAAGGCCTGGCCGACATGATTCTGTCCTACAGGTTCAAACGTAGAAATACTATTATCACTCTGGAAACAATAATTTCCTTAATATGTAGCCGGGCAATGTGGCAGGCCCCTGTAGTCTCAGCTACTTGGGAGGCTGAGGCAAGAGAATCACTTAAGCCCAAGAGTTTGAGGTTGCTGTGAGCTGTGATGCCACAGCACTCTATCAAGGGTGATATAGTGAGCCTCTGTCTCAAAAATAATAATAATTTTCTTAATATGTAGGCATTTAGATGACCCTAATTTCAAAGTAAACTACAGACTGACATAAAAGCAGTCATCAGTAAATCACAAATGAGTAAACCTCATAAATCTCAATTACCATAACTCTAATCATAAACCTCAATTACCATGACTGGGATTTTGCTTTACCTGGAACCTAAATACCCACCTTATACAAACTTCATGAGAACCAACCCTCCCCTCACCACCTCCCACTTGATTCTCACCCAGGTTTTAAGGGCTAAGAATTCACCCATAACCATGCCCCTCTGTCAAGTGAAGCCATAGAACAAAACTTCCTGCTCTACCGCCCCAACTGGTCTCATGTTATCAAAAAAAGCCATTGCTCATGTTATGCATGAGGGTGGACTGGTGGTAACTGAGGGAAGATATTTTTTCTTGCAAGAGTAGTTTGGGATAACTGCATAGAAATTTCTCAAAAATCTAAAAATAGAATTAGCATTCAATATCACTATTGGGTATCTACCCAAAGGAAGAGAAATTAATACATAAAGGGATATCCTACACTGACATCTTTATAGCATCACTATTCACATTAGCAAAGATATGGGATCAATGTAAATGTCCATCAACAGTGGAATGGATATAGAAAATGGGAGCCCAGTGCAGTGGTTTATGCCTAGCACTCTGAGACGCCAAGGCAGGTGGATCACTTGAGCTCAGTGTGAGAACAGCCTGAGCAAGAGTGAGACCCTGTCTCTACTAAAAATAGAAAAACCTAGCTGGGCATTGTGGCAGGCATCTATAGTCCCAGCTACTTGGGAGGCTGAGGCAAGAGGATCGCTTGAGCCCAGGAGTTTGAGGCTACTGTGAGCTAGGTTGACACCACTGCTCTCTGGCCCAGGCAACAGCATGAGATTCTGTCTCAAAAAAGAGAAGGAAAGGAAAAGAATGCAAGGGGAAGAGAAGGGGAGGAAAGAGAAGGAAAGGAGAAGGAAAGAGAGGGGAAGAAAGGGGAGGGGAGGGAAGGGATTACATATATACATTGGAATACTATTCAGCCATAAAAAGAAAGAAATCATGGCATTTGCAGTAACATCCAGGGAACTGAAGGTCACTGTCTTAAGTCAAACAAGCCAGGCACAAAAAGACAAATATTACATGTTCTCACTTATATTCAGGAGCTAAAATCTTTGAGCACGTGGAGTTAAGGAGAGGAAACATAACAGAGACTTGGAAGGGTGAATGGGAGAGAGAGAAGAGGATAATGAGAAGTGGATAAAACAGTACAAATGTACAGTAAGACAGGAGGAATAGACGCATCGTTTGACAGCAGAGTTGGGTGACTATACTTAAGGAAAATGATTTATACTCAGGTGACAGACACCCTGATACTGATGCAGGACAAGGCAGCCCTACAACCACCGCCTTGGCCCTGGCGGTGCTGATGCTGTGGTGGATGGAGGAACCAGCTTGCTGGAGGGCCGGAAGCCTGTTTGGAAGACACTGGAGCCTTGCTGTCTCCTCCTCGTGCACATCAGACTGGTCAATATCATGTCAGTTTCCAGGGCCAGGGTCTTCCTTAGACAGCTGGCTGTAACTGATGAATACCCACGCCCTAAGAAGTTCCAGCAAAACAACTTCCTGG
>CAUYRH010117947.1:0-11465 GCA_963574655.1 Perodicticus potto
CCACTACCAGGAGCTTTGGTGTTTTCTGTATTCTTTTCTGTAAATCAATTCTGCCTTATCACGGACGGGTGGGAGGGGGGAAATAATGTAATGAAGAATAATAAAATACATGTATTTAAAAAAAAAAAAAAAAAAAAAAAATCTGTTCAGTTTAAAAGATAAAAACAAACAAACAAAAATAAACCCTTGAAGCTATTATAAATATTTATTATAATTATAACCAAACATGCATTCTCAGAATTTGATGTGATGTACAAAGAAATCGTCAGGGGACAAGCCAGGCTCTTGTACTATTGTCAGGATTAAAAATATATGAAAAATATTTGATGTTTATTGGAACTAAGGGTGGGAAAAATTTTAAGTCAAATGTTTTTACTTTTAGCTAGAATCATGTCAGCTCAATGTGTAATGCTGTTCCTATTATGCTGTTCTGAGGTCACATGTGCACATATTCATATATATGTATATATGTAACATGTATTTGCTTAATAAACATGGGAAAACAAATGAATTTTTTTAAAAATAAATGTAATGTATCTGCATTCCAGTGGAAACATTCTGGAATCGGTTATCTTTAAAAGGCAGAAAATCTAAAAATATGAATACATTTTAAGAAGATTTAATAAAACTCCTGGTTGTAAATTACAGCCCTGATTATTAATATTTCAAAGGGTGTTCCTGGTCCGTAGTGGCTGACAGGATATGATTTATTACTTGCATGGCTATTTCCTTATGAGTGTGGTCAAGTTTGTCTTTGAGCTCCTCTCATATAGATAAAATCTCTTCTGCAGGTGTCTCCTGTAACAGCTCCTGGGAAGCCCTCTTCTTACGTTTTTTTATACATTTATAAACAATCATCATAGTCAATGCTATGAAAGAAAAGTAATTTTCTTTCAGTGGTCTAAAAAAATTGCGTGCTATTTTACCCCAATTTAGTCAGACAGACTAAAAACTTTCTGCAATAATTAGGCTTCAGGTAAAGCAAGCGGAGAAATCTTCGTGAGTTTTCAACCTGAACATTTCTGTTGCCTCCCCTGGTGCCTCAAGTTCTTATCATGCTGCAGTGTTTCCTGGTTTCAGGATGTGTGCTCAGCAGTTCTGGCCACCAGGGAGTTTCCTTACTCAGGGATCCTGCCTCCTCTGGTTAGGATCCACAACATCTGCAATTCTGTTTTTTTTTTTTTTCATCATACTGGAGTGTAGTTATTATTATTCTTTGTCCTTTTGGTATCAGAACATGATGAAAACATAGCCAAGTTATTTTTCATTTTGTGTACATGTTATTATTCACACAGAAATCATTTATTTCTATTGGAAAGAGCATAGATGTTTTGAAATATTTTTTCCTGTTATTTTTATCATTTATTACTTGCAACCCTATTTTTAAAATTATGGCAGTGCAAAAGGTATTAAATATGGGCATTATGTAAATATGTAAATAAATATGTAAATAAATATGTAAATATGTAAATATCTCTATGAAGTAACAAGCAGTGTTTATTATTAAAAGCACTAAGAGGTAACCAAAGGAAACCTTACCTTAACACATTGGAGTTCTTTTCTTTTTTTTTTTTTTTTTTGCAGTTTTTTTTTTTGGCCGAGGCTGTGTTTGAACCCAGCAGCTCCGGCATTTGGGGCTGGTGCTCTACTCCTTTGAGTCACAGGCGCCTCCCTGGAGTTCTTTTCTAACTGAAAAAAAAAAAAATTGGATTTATCTTGTTAGAGAAAATAATCTCAAAAGTTCTCATCCTATGAAGTACATGTGCCTTCAAGCTGCTGCTCTGACAGTGTAGTTTGGCAGAACTTCCTTCTGTGGCAGGTAAAGGGAAAAGTTAATGGCAGTAATTGAGGCTGGCGAACACAAAATGATAACTGCAGAGGGAAACCTTAGGGATCACAAGGTCCTAATCAATACTATCGAGATTTAATTTTCCCCCTTCTCCGGACCAAAGGGACAGAAATGAATCAATTGATTTTAAAATAAATTTTATCTTTTGAGCTGCCATAGGAAAATAGGCAAATAAAATACATTCATCAAACAAAAGCCTTGAGATTCTTTTTTAGATTTGTAAGTCATCCTCAAATCTTGAAATTTATGTTAGATCTCTACAAGTTTGTGAGGCACTCGGTATTTGCTCCTATCTAATAATAATATAGACTGCAAGCACAGTGCAGCCACCTGGTACATGTTAAGAATTTTAGGCTGTTTATTTGTGAGAGTGAAGATCGCTAATTGAAACTGTCTGTACTGATTATACATGACAATTTTTTTTTTTACAGTCAAGAAAGTCATTTTGTAGGTTTGGGGTGGTTTGACTTGATCAAGCAGATCTGGATTTCACTACCACTTCTGATTCTGATAACTCTGCATGCTTTGATTTTGATTTAGTTGCTAAAGCAACAGAATCTAAGTTTTAAATTCACTTTATTTATGCCGTTTACCTGTTTACTTATTATCTCAGAAGTGTTTACTTCCTATCATAGGACACCTGATGTCTCTGCAACCCAGATGTAGGTTGTGGTATAATTTGAGTTAGGACTTAGCATCAGTGGTCTTGGACATAGCTATGTTAAGTATATGGAAACTTTGCAGCTGTTTTAAAGAAAATTTGGAAATGCATAATATATTCAAGCATTACATTTTGTTTCTTCTCTCCTCCTTGGTCATTTTGGAGAGTCAGTATGGAGGGGTTTGTGGACATTTCTCTTCAGTATCCTTTGAAGCACAAACTATTTTATGTAAGTTTAGAGACACTCACATTGGCTGCCTTCATTTCATTTTTTGGACCTGATTTCCTCTTGATTATAAATTTGTCATTGGAGAATCCTTTTCTTCCTTTAGGCCAAACAGCTGTGTTTTATTTTATTTTTCTTTTCTTTTCTTTTTTTTCCATTAAGGAGGTCAAGTTCCTTTGGGGAGAAACTTTAGTTCATCATGTTCTTTTCTTTTATATCAGCATGTACAACAACAAAATACAAATGGCTTTTGGGTTGAGAGTTGCTGTAGTAGATTTAGTAGTGTTCATTTAAATTCTTTTGCATTTTTCAGATGGTAGCAAGCACCATTTCCAACTCTCAGATAAAGCAGAGTTAACAACTTACTATAGCTAATTTCCTTTCATCTGAAAATATGGCACGTACACTCTTAGCCATGCATTAGTTGTTGCAAAGAATGGCATTTGTTCAGCTTTTGCTCCTGTTGCACTGTACTTTCGCATTCCCTTTCTAAATACCTAAGTTAGCTCAACACAAACCATCCATCGAAAGCCTGTTTCTGATACTGCTGATGTTTGTATACAGTCTTTTCTGTTTATATAGTGTTGAATAATTTTTAATTACATGACACTTTATATTTCTGGTCTAGAGAATCATTGGGCTCTCTTGGAATGAAACTATGGAATCAAGTTAGTGACTGACAGTGTAGATTGTAAGCAATTGCAGAGGACTGTTCGTAACAGTGTGAAATAAATATTAGTTTATATTTAACATCATGAAGAAGATACAAAATAGTGAAACACCTACGAATATACCGTAGCTTTTGGATAGTCAAGATATGTCAGGCAGAAAAGATCTTGCCATTTTTCTCTTTATAAAAGGAAATAGGGCGTATATTATATGCTCACTGATAATCAATCTGTTTTCACTACCTTCCCTCCCTTTCCACAATTTGATATGTAAATTAATTTGGTTTATTAAGCTCTAAAACCCCAAATAGATATAGTAGTATATGGGGCGGGAAAACACATTTTTGCTTCCTTCAGCTTTATAATCATAACATTTAGATTTGTAATGAGAAGAGAAATCTCAGAGTTTGAAAGACCTTGCATTTTTTCATATTTAATTTTTGCTCTTTGTAAAGTCCCAGAAATCTAGATAGTTACTACTTTCAAAAGTTTGTAATTCGAGGATTGTGAGGCGTGATGGGACCATGGGGACATATGTGTATGGTTTATCAGCCTTCTCTAAAAACATATGATAAGAGAGAACTTGCGTTTATGATTTAAATCATGGAAGGTCCTCGATAGCCAGTAACTCTAAGGAACTTTATAATACCAGACTAAAGAAAAGCACTTGAAGCCAGCACTTCGATTTGATGTAGTATCACAGGTGACAGTAGCAAAGTAAAGTATTTCCACAGTGGTGTTTCTAACTCAGGAGGGACACTTTATTAAGTTGGCAAGTGGTAGCCCAATTTTGGGTTAAGAGTCATGGTGGCAGGAACTATTACAAGGGACTGAATAGCGACAGTTTATAGAAAAACTGCAAGAGAGTGCCTCTAGTTAACTGCCATCACAAGGTAAATTCGATCTTAAAGGTGACAAGGCTGTTCTTACATCAGGAAAGATAATTGTTGATATCTGGAGCCTGGCATTGCACTTCACAAATTAAACAAATACGTGCACAGATTAAAAGTATAAAAAATGAGTGGATAAAAACATGTAATTTTCCACCTGTAATTACTCACATTCCCAATGCCTTCTCTTCTTTCACAAGATGCATAAATATATATACAGGGTGTCCATAAAGTGTGTGTGCAATTTATTTTATTATTATTATTATTATTATTATTATTATTTTTTAAAGACAGAGTCTCACTTTATTGCCCTTGGTAGAGTGCTGTGGCGTCACACAGCTCACAGCAACCCCCAACACCTGGGCTTAGGCGATTCTCTTGTCTCAGCCTCCCGAGTAGCTGGGACAGACAGGCACCTGCCACGACCCTCAGCTATTTTTCTGTTTTGCAGTTCGGCTGAGATTGGGTTTGAACCCGCCACCTTTGGTATATGGGGGCTGGCGCCCTACTCGATGAGCCACAGGCGCAACTTATTTTTAGTTGATGATTGTTTTAGCTTCATCATTCATTTTAGCTTCAGAACCAGTGGGAGTCTTGAGCTTGTTTTTCTGCAACTAGATGGTCCCATCCGTGGGCGATGGGAGACTATTTAATTGATGATTAATATAAATTGCACACAAACTTTATGGATACCCTATGTGATGATTCCGTGCACAGAGCAAGAGTTTGAGCTCACCAGGAATCAGGACAACAAAACGAATATAGAAAAAAATAGATTAAAACATATTTATCGTTGTAAGGGGTTTGTAAGAGGTTGTCAGTCATAGTTTTGCCTAGCCTTGATTGCTTAACTAATTGAAGTAGATAGAAGGGTCAGTTGGGCATTGAAACATAGCATCAGCTACTTCTTAATTGGAGAAATAGCTTAGACCCACATTGAATGTTTTACAACCTCTCAAAATAAATTCAGGCAGACATTTGTATATGGATAACCGAAGAGAGGAGACCTTCCTTTGAAGGGATTAGGGCCTACCTTCGTAAGGTTACCAAGCCGAGTGTCAATAGACAGAACAAATTTCACTTTGATGGGCAGGTGCCTACAAGAAAACCAAACCAGGGACAGGACAGCAAGTGGGCAGAGGTCTCCCACATGCTGTTCCCAGGCAGGAGGGAAAACAAAGGGTGCCAGGCTCTCCTCAGTTTGTATATTCTCCCCTTCAATAAGATAAACGTGAGAAGGAGCAGACAGAATGGCAGAAATTATTTCCAAAGTGCTTCACTGAGATGGCAGCAGACCTGACTCTCCTTTTTCAACGAACTGTGTAAAAATACGGTGACTGGAGCAGATATATTGCTGTTTGTCATCCTGGAGAAAGTCGTAAACTTCACTTTACTTAGTGAAGTACCCAAGCGCAAAAAAGTAACAGGTTACTGAGAAAGAAAGCAAAAACAAGGCTAACTGTAGATTCTATAGTATTAGATACCCAGGGCAGCAGTCACCAACCTTTTTGGCACCAGGGACTGGTTTCATGGAAAACAATTTTTCCATGAACTGTTGGGGAGCGGGGATGCTTTGGGAATGATTCAAGAACATTGCATTAATTGTTCACTTTATTTCTATTATTATTACATTGTAAAACATAATGAAGTGATTATGTAACTTGCCATAATGCAGAACAAGTGGGAGCCCTCAGCTTGTTTTTCTGCAACTAGATGGTCCCATCTGTGGGCGATGGGGACAATGGCAGCTGTTGCTTCTGTCCAGAGTCTTGTTTTGGTCGCTGTCACTGCAGAAAACCCTGCTTCACAAAGACAGGGTGTTGGAATGGAAGCAGGCTTTTCAGTGCTTTTGTGGCAATCTAAGGATACTCTGCCTTGACTTTAATCCAGAACATGTGGACATTTGAAGTTGTTTCAAACATACTTTCAAGGCCACCGTCAGTTGTGATCTCAAGTTGATCCTTTTAGCACTGACAAAGTGGATTCACACAGTTTATTTACAAATGGGGCACAGAATGACTCCTTCCCAGTTCAGGAGCCTTTGGGGGTTGAGAAGTAATGCTCAAACTCTTAAAAGCTGAGGTAGGTGATTGAAACATGTTGAAAATACCCATGTTCCCTGGTTGCCCCCTTCAGTCCAGCTTGGCTTGGAATGCAGCCACTTTATCTGCTGACCTGAGCACAGTGGTCTTTCTCCCCTGAAGTGATAGGTTAAGTTCACTGAGAAGGTTGAATAAGTAAGCGAGTTTTGTGACTCATTCAGTGTCACTGAACTGTGCTGGCAGCAGTGAATGTTTTTTTGAAAAGAAATCTTGGAAGCAGCCCTCATAATTCAAAAACTTGAATTATGGGTATGTACTTTTAGAAAGCTGGGTACGTACTTTTAGAAAGCCACTCACTTCTCTGTCTTCAAGAAATCGTGTGTGCTCTTCGTCCTCTCCTCGCAAAGCTGCAAACAGACGTGAGTTAAGGGCATGTACTTAGAATGGTTGATAATTTTAATCACATCCTGCAAAACATTGTTCAGTTCAGGTGACATTTTGTGACTGGCCAGTGTGTCTCTGTGGATGACACAATGCACAGACTCACACTCAGAAGTGACCTCCTTGACCTGAGTAGTGGAACCAGAACGCCATCCAGTTGGCAGCTGCTCCATCCATGCATACACCAACAACACAAAAGGATCAATTCCATTTTCCCGATCTGTGGTCATTCAAAGCCTTGAATAGTTCTGCAGCTGTAGTGTTGGTTGGTAACACAAGTGCACATAGTATAACCTCATGCACCTCCTCCTAAAAATGCATCACACAAAAACGAGCCTTGTTGCCTTTTTGTCAACATTGGTAGAATTGTCAACCTGGATTTCATACTATGGTGACTCATTAATCCTCTCTAATAGTCGTGCCTCAATATCTTCTGCTATTTCATCGATTTGTCTAGTCATGGTGCTACTTGAAAGAGGAACACTTGCCGCCTTTTTGCACTGCAGCATCTCCTAAAAGTTCATAGCAAATTCCCTTAGCACCAAGCAGGATCAATGCTTCAGCAGCAGCAAAGGGCCTCTTGGTGTCAGCAATGCAGTTAGCCACTAAGAATGATGTTCTTGGTACAGACACATCTTATGGAGTGGTGACCTTCAACAATTGCTTCTGTTCCCTGTGTTCACATTGTTTTTTCTTTTGAAAAACTCCAAGGGCTTGTCTTTTAATGCAGGGTGGTTGGACTCTACATGTTAAAGCACTTTTAAAGGTTTCAAGGCTTCCTTGGGGGTGCCACATATTATACAAAGCAGACTTGGGGAATGTGAACCACCTGTTGCAATGAGCCTATCATTTAAGTAGGAATCGTGGTATGTTTTTTGAAATGCAGCTTCCGAGTCTTCTGCTATCTCCTCATGGGGTATTTCCCCCTTTTCAAAGAAACTCTGCTAACGATAATCTGTGTTTGTAGTTACTCGTCAGTGCTAACATCCCTCATTTACTCATTGGTTTTTTACTCACTGTGACTGAGACAAGTGGGCAATGCAGAAAAGTGGCATGGATGGAAGTGGTAAGTAAAATAATGATTAGGCCATAGACAGACCAAAGTAAGTGTCAGATTCTGGCCCAAAGCCTGCCATTAGGTGCAGCCTAATTGTCACTTGCCACTCACTGGTGGGGTTTTGATATGTGACTGCAAGCAATTGATTTATTATGGTTTCTTTGCAACCAAACCTTTGTAAGGATAATCTGTCCTTGCAGCCACTCCCCAGTGCTAGCATCACCACCACAGCCCCACCTCTGATCATCAGAATTAGATTCTCATCAGCACTCACAACCTGGATTCCTTGCCTGCATGATGTGTGGTACGGTTCTCACTCCCATGAGAATCCAATGGCACCGCTGATCTTGCAGGGGGTGGAGCTCAAGGGGTGATGCGAGTGATTTGTTGTGGCTGTAAATACAGATGAAGCTCGGCTTGCTCACCTGCCACTCAGCTGCTGCTGTGTGGCATGGTTCCCAACAGGCCAAGACCACTCCAAGTCTGTGGGCTAGAGATGGAGACTTCAGGCCCAGGGCAATGAACAATATATAATACAAAAATTCCAAGAATATGGTATTCATCTAAATAATATTTTGTGCCTGAAAACAACAAAAAGTAAACTCTCAGAAAGCATACAATGTGCTTCTGGTAAAGGAATTTATTTTTATATAAATTTCTGCCTGAAATCACTGAAATGATTAAAACCATTTAACACTAATCTTAACCATAAAAAATGAGAGATGGCCACATTAGTAAACTGTACAACATCTTTCAGAAACAGTGAGGACCTGGGCCTAAATGATGCAGGATGTCAAGAACTCATGCATGTCTCTCCAGAAAATGCAGATGGTATAGTTCTTTCTTTCTTTCTTTCTTTCTTTCTTTTTTTTTTTTTTTTTGCAGTTTTTGGCCAGAGCTGGGTTTGAACCCAGCACCTCTGGTATATGGGGCCAGCACCCTACTCCTTGAGGCGCTGGCCGACATATTTCTTTAAACATAGTAAGAGGATCCTAACGGGTCCCAACTAAATACTCTTCATCGTTTGGGAAGATGAGGCTCAGGGAATGGACAGGGTGTAGTATCTAATTCCTTACTACAAGGCAGCAGGGAAAAGAAGGTTTAGGGAGGGAAGCGCTATTTTTAGTTGCATTAAGCTGGAAAATAAAATGGCCACAATCTATGGTAACGCAAAATATGTAGGGGAAGCATTAATACAGAAATTGGGTTTGCAGCTTCTGAATGAGGTTCCTAAGAGCAAAGTCAGAAATGAGCACACTGCCTGTCTGCACCAGGGGCCATAGTATTTTGTAGGGGCATAGACAGCTACTCAGTCAGAGGCGATGGCTGGAATCTGAGGATGGGTGTAGGAGATTTGGGGGAAGACATAGCCTTACACAAAATAACTGAATCAAAGCTGCTCAGTTCTTCCCTGACCCATTGGCTCCACTTTTTCCCAGATAGCTGAAAAACTGAAAATGTATTTACAACATTGATAGCCCAACCTCAATAACAAGCTCTAAGAAAATAATGAAAGCAGATTACAAATTGAGGAATGAAGAGCTGAGACAGAGAGAGTGCACCATACACTCTCAAGCCAATACCAACTCTCTCTGGATCTGTGGCCACCCAACGATGATCTAGAGTGTGAGTCTATCAGATCTGTGCATAGATACTTAAAACTGAGAAAAAGAAAAGAAAGAAGAGAGAAGGTCCTAAACAAGCAGAGGGCCACCAAGGTACCAGGGAGCATATAAAAATTGGCATAGGATACTTTTTTAATGCAAATAATAAATAAGTGAGCTATTTCAAGGAACTCATTAAAAAAGAAATGTAAAGATATGAATTAGGAAGGCTGTAGAAATAGTTTTAAAAGGATTTAAAATAGAGAAGGAAACAGCAGAAAATAAGAATATTGTGGAAATAAAAACTGTATTAACAGTAAATGTGGGTGGCGCCTGTGGCTCATGGAGTAGGGCACCGGCCCCATATATTGAAGGTGGAGGGTTAAAATCCAGCCTCGGCTGAGCTGCAAAAACAGAAAAATAGCCGGGCCTGTAGTCCCAGCTACTTGGGAGGCTGAGGCAAGAGAATCGCCTAAGCCCAGGAGTTGGAGGTTGCTGTGAGCAGTGTGAGGCCATGGCACTCTACCGAGGGTGATAAAGTGAGATTCTGTCTCTACACACACACACACACAAAAACAGTAAGTGGATGTAGAAAAATAATTTTGAAATGAGATTCAGAGAAAAAAATAAAAGAAAATAAAAAATAGAAGAAATTAGATTCAGAGATATTAAAGACAGTCTTGAGAGAGAAAAGAGGGGTAGCCTATTTTTTTTTTTTTAAAGAGATAAATGTGATTGGATAGAAAGTGACAGACACAGAAGATGGATAAGGAGTTATGATGCCATCTCTAGATATCGAGGATAGAGAAATCATTGCATTAATATCTAATCATTAGAAGTACTTCTTGTTAACTACTAGAGAATTAAATGGCGCCGTGTCTACGGAATCTTGAGTGCAAACATTTTTACCAGGCAAAAATCATGTGCATGGAAATATAATTATAACATTTATATATCTTTCTGAAAAACAAATCACTTGGAAGACAACTCATGTCAACTGAAATATGAATCCAAAGGAAAAAACCTATGAATGACCCATCTTAATGTAAGGACTGATATTAAATATTGTGCCCAAAAGACAATGCATATTTTCTGCAAGTTCTCTTGAAACATTTGCAAAAATCATTAACTAAGAATAGGCCAAAAGTAAAAGCATAAATAGGTATATATTTTAAAAAGGAAATAAAATTAAATGACATCATTACATTATAATAAAACTAGAAAACAAAAACAAAATGAGAAAATGTCAAAAATACATAACCACTTGGACACAGTTCTAAAGTATTTTTTTGTCTTTGATTTCCTTTTGGCTCAAAAGTAAAAGTCAAAACAACAGGAAAAATTGTAATATGCTACATACTGAAAATATGTGAAAACAGTTCTGTTTTTTGGAAAGAAAATTCATGGTAGTAAACAATCATGAAATTGGGATTAATTATGAAGAATGGAATTTAATTAAACAATGAATATAGGATTTTTTTATAGAGATTATGAATAATTTATTAATTTTCTTTTTATTATTAAATCATAGCTGTGTACATTAGTGCAATCAAGGGGTACAATGTGCTGGTTTCATATCCAATCTGAACTATTTTCATCAAATTGTTTAACATAGCATTTTCTTAGTTATTGTATGAAGACGTTTGTATTCTGCGTTTAGTAAGTTTCGCCTGTACCCTTCTAAGTTGCACCATAGGTGTGGCCCCACCAATTACTGTCCCTCCACCCCCACCTCACCCCTCCCCTCCCCTCCCTTGCCCCTTTCCCCATATTCTTGTGCTATAATTGGGTTATAGCCTTCATACGAAAGCTATAAATTAGCTTCATAGTAGGGCTGAGTACATTGGATACTTTTTCTTCCATTCTTGAGATACTTTGCTAAGAATAATATGGATTTTTTTTTTTTTTTTTGAGACAGTCTCACTTTGTGACCCTCGGTAGAGTACTGTGTTGTCCCAGCTCTTGGGCTTAAGCGATTTCTCTTGCCTCAGCCTCTCATGTAGCTGGGACTATAGGCCTCACCACAA
>CAUYRH010117950.1:0-18984 GCA_963574655.1 Perodicticus potto
GTTTTTCTTTTTAGGGATATTTTGTATGGTTGATGCTATTTCAGAACTTGATATAGGCCTGTTCAACATTTCCACTTCATTCTGGCTAAGTCTAGGAAGGTGGCGTGCTTCCAAATATTGGTCAATTTCCTTCAGATTTTCATATTTCTGAGAATAAAGTTTCTTGTTTTGTTTTTTTGCAGTTTTTGGCTGGTGCTGGGTTTGAACCCGCCACCTCCAGTATATGGGGCTGTCGCCCTACTCACTGAGCCACAGGCACCGCCCTGAGTAAAGTTTCTTGTAATATTCGTTAAGGATTTTTTGAATTTCTGAGGGACCTATTGTTATTTCATCTTCAATGTCTTTATATAGTGATTAAGAAAATGCTATGAAGGCTATCTCTCACAGTACGATCAAAAGGTTTCTGATTGTATATGAAGCACATTCTGCCCTATGATTGCACCAATGTACACAATTATGATTTAATAAAATTATTTTAAAAAAGGTCCCCTTTGGAGACTCTTATGATTAGCCAGGTTTAAGAAGCAATCCTAATGCATCTCTTTTATCTGCTTAATTCATCTTATTGGGGATGCCACTCTGTCCTCCACCTGCTGTCCAATCTGGAAACATTTGACCAGACTTGTACAGTAAGGAGATTATATGGGATGTCCGGCAGTTGCGGATTACCATACTGAAATACCTTGCTTCCCCTCCTTCTGCTTTGATTTCTCATTTTTAGCCACCCTTCAGTTGTGGGCTACATAATGCTTTTGAGAATGATGCAGGTCTAGTTATTCCTGGTCCCAGTCTAATCGCTGCTTCCTAGTTATTACTTTAACTTCTCATTCATTGTTGGAGAAATTTAAAACTCCCTTCCAGGTAATATCAAACCTATTTGACTCAGTATCTAGGCTTCTCTTGCTAATGGTTGCCGACTGGCCAATTGTGGACAGTAAAGCACTCAGTAAAAAGGGCTCCTGTCCAGCTGAGTAATGAGGCAGATTTTCTTTCTCAGATGCTCCCAAGAAGCTGTCCCCTGAGTGATGCTTTCTCCCTGCTTCACCAGCAAAGGTCTGACTTGTAAGTTGGGAGTGTCCTGTGCTCGGTACTCACCTTGCCAAGCAAATGCACCTGTCTGCTGACCACTACCTTATTAAAAACTTCTTCCTGAACTCACTCCCCCTACCCCCATCCAAGCCTTACCACTTATCTCTGTCAGTTTTGACTTCTATATGGTCCAACCTTAAACATGTTCCAGAATTGCCCTAGTCCTACCTGAATGGGTTCTTAACCTGACTGAACAGGGCCCTTTTCAAAAGACAAACAAACAAGAAAAACATGTTTTTAGGAATTAACTGAAAATAATTAATTGGTGGCAAGATTTCATATGGTTTGAAACCAGGAGAATCTAAAGCAGGGAAAGCTTGACTTTACCATCGAACCTGTGTACTGTATCAAATATGAAGGAGATTCAGAAAGTGGGAGGTGTGGTTCATCGTCATCTCATCTTATTGGGGATACAAATGAAAAATAATAAATTAATAGCACATATCATACATAAAATTTAATATGACAAAACTAGAGCACATGGCTAATTGCCAATGAATAATAAGGATAATAACTTCGCAAGTTCTAGAAGGACCAAATCACTGGGAGTTTTTGATCCGGAAATTTCCTGAAAGAGAAGAGAATTTTGATATGGATTTTAAAGTATAGGCTAGGTTATGGGCTGAATTTTGCCCCCCTAAATTTAGATATTGAAGTCTTAACCCCTGGCATGTCTCAATATGATTGTATTTTGAGATAGGGTTAGCTATGGTTTGAATGCACCCCCTCCAAACTTCTGGTGTTGCCAAAGTGAGGAGGCAACAAAGTGAAGAGGTCCAAAAGTGACCAACTTCAGATGGATATGAGGTGGCTTAGCACAGACGCTCTGTTCAAATAGGGATACATCAAGTCAAGCAGATTCTCTCTGTTAGAAATGTGATATACAACTGACAAATTGTGACTAGGTTGATGTTTTGAGTTATCGCAAAGGATGAGTGAGCAATTATGAACAAAGGTAAGCCGAGAACAAAAGATATTCATAGGAAAGTTGAGAAATTAGTAGAAATAGAAACAGCAGTAGCACAGATGGAAAGATGCTGAGTCACAGCATTTATGGGATTCCTGAAATTGCCAAGGCAGCACCAAGATGACTCAGACAAGTGAGTCTTCCAGTTCTTGAGTGACTTCCAGTGTCCCAGAGGCCCAGCTCAATAGCTTTCCCAGATATACCAGGAGGTTCTTAAAGTCTTCATTTCCATGAACATCCTCTCAATACCCCTATTCCCATCACCCAAATGAGCAGTCTTCTTTGTAATGGAATGATCCTAACAAATATCTTAGTAATAATATTGGCTAACATTCATTTAACACATATTATGTGCCAAGCACCAAGCTGTTAATTTTACACATTCTAGCTCATTTAATTTTCTCAACAATCACACAGAACAGGTGCTATTATTCTTATCAGTTTGTGGATGGAGAACCCAAACTTAGAGGGAGTCCCTTCATTGCCCAAGGTCACACATTCTGTGAGCGTGCTAGAAGTAAAGCAGAGGTTAGAGCTCAAATCTAGAATTCTCTTTAACTTCTGTCAAGTTACTTCATTTGTTTTTTTTTTTTTTCTTTCTTTTTTTTTGCAGTTTTTTTTGGCTGGGGCCGAGTTTGAACCTGCCACCTCCAGTATATGGGGCCAGCACCCTACTCCTTTGAGCCACAGGCACCGCCCAAGTTACTTCATTTATTTGGAATAATTTTGAGTACACATAGTAGAAGCCAACTTCTCTAAGTCATAAAATAAAAAATATAGCAGTCAGAATGAATAGGGGAAAGACCCAATGTTATGTGTTGTAAAATAAAATAAAGATGTTATCTTATTGAAATTTCATAAAAGAGAAGTTCTAGATAGTTCCCCCAAAGCAAGAAATGGTGAATGGAAATTAATTATTAATTTTAGATACATAATATGTGCCAGATATAGTGTCTTATTTTAACAAATGGTTAAGGGAAACATGTATTTCCAGTTTAATTATGAGCTTGATTCCCCTAATTTCCCTCCAAAAGCCTTATGCTTCTTAACAATGAATTCTCCTTGGGTGGAGAGGAGAGATTACTTTGCATAAAAAAGGGAAATGAAACTGTAGGGTTTAAAAGATGTATTAGAAAAAGAAACTCTGGAATATGAAGTGTAAGATTCTAACTCTTCAAATTATGAAGTAATTATGAAGTATTATGAAGTAATAACTAAAATTTATTTCTCAAAAATTGGGAAATACAGCAGAAATTTACCTATTTTTAAATGAATAATAATGTTGAATTAGTGTTTGCTCCATCAGGGCGTAGATGTTTTATGTTTCCTTCACTGCAGAAGTTCTCAGAAGCTAGAACAGCCGCTGGTATATAGTAAGTACTCAATAAAAATCTGTGATGCCAGGCATGGTGGCTCATTCCTATAATCCTAGCACTCTGGGAGGTCAAGGTGAGAGGATCTCTTGAGCTCAGGAGTTCAACACCAGTCTGAGCAAGCACAAGACCCCCTCTCTACTAAACATAGAAACAATTAGCCAGGCATTATGGTGCCTGTAGTCATAGCTACTCAGCTGTGTGCCTGTAGTCACAGCTACTCAGGAGGCTGAGGAGGAGGATCACTTGAATCCAGGAATTTGAGGTTGCTATGTGCTAGGCTGATGTCATGGCACTGTAACCTGTGCAATAGAGTGAGATCCTGTCTCAATAAAATTAAAAAAAAAACCTGTTAAATAAAATAAAATAAATAAATGACCAAACTAAAGAGACAGGGATTATTCTCTGAATTCTATCTCTAACTGACATAATGATGCAAGTCATTTATCATCCTTTTTTTTTTTTTTCCTGAGACAGAGTCTCACTATGTCGCCCTTAGTGGCAACACAGCTCACAGCAACCTCAAACTCTTGGGCTTGAGCAATTCTCTTGCCTCAACCTCCCAAGTAGCTGGGACTACAGGTGCCGGCACAACACCCAGCTATTTTTTGTTGCAGTTGTCATCGCTTAGCTGGCCCAGGCTGGGTTTGAACCTGCCACCCTCAGCATAAGTGGCTGGTGCCGTAACCACTGTGCTATGGGTGCCAAGCCCATTTAGCATCTTTGGATGCAAGCTTTATTTATTTGTGAGATGTTTATTTATTTAAAAGATATTACAAGAAGATGTAACTTATTCTGCTAGACATAAAAACTAATAGCATGGTACTGATTAAGAAGCAGGCAATAAATCAATGGAATAGACAGGAAAATGTAGAGATACATTATGTACTTGTGTATTTAGTATAAATACACACACCCACACGCATATTATGAATTTAGTATTCCACAAGGTAGCATACAGAATTGTATGTATAAGACAAAATGAATTGGTTTATGAAATCTGGCTATTTAGTAGGAGAAAGAATCAAGCTGAATTCCAGATAGATCAAGGACTTGAGCATTTTTTAATTAAAAAGCAAATTATGAAACTACAAGGAACAAACTTCACAGAAATGTTATTATAACCTCAGCAGGGTGAAGCCATTTTTAAGAGTAACACCAAACTTAAAACTATAAAGAAAGCAGATTAAAATGTGAACTAGAGTTCAGGAGAAAATAAAGTGTTATGGATTAAGAGGAAAATTGTACACATAAAGAAGGTAGCACACTGAGGGTAATGATGTTACTTTAACACATTTCTTAAATTAGGAAAGTAATATCACATTACCAAAACGTGAAGGAACTTTATTATTATTTTTTTTTTTTTTGAGACAGAGCCTCAAGCTGTCACCCTGAATAGAGTGCCGTGGCATCACAGCTCATAGCAACCTCCAATTCCTGGGCTCAAGCGAGTCTCTTGCTTTCACCTCCCAAGTAGCTGGGACTACAGGTGCCCGCCACAACGCCCGGCCATTTTTTGGTTGCAGCCATCATTGTTGTTTGGCGGGTCCGGGCTGGATTCGAACCCGCCAGCTCAGGTGTACGTGGCTGGTGCCTTAGCCCGTTGAGCCACAGGCGCCGAGCCACTTTAAGGAACTTTAGATAGAAAAATACTCCCAAGTGTAATATAATGACTATCATTTTAGTTTATTCCTTTGCAATATTTTTTATCTTAAGATGTTTCACATGCCATAAAATTCACTCCTTTAGAGCATACAATTCAGTGGATGTTAGTATATTCACAAAGACACACAGCCATCACCACACTTTAATTCCCAAACCTTTCCACCCCCATCACAGACAAAATGAACATTAGCGGTTACTGTTTACTTCTCCTCCCTCAGCCTCCAAGTCCACTTTCTGCATCTATTTGTTCAAGGTATGATTTACACCCGGTTGAAATGTAGGAGCTTTCCTTGTTTAATAAACTTTCCATAAATGAAAAAAGTGTTCAAATTTTTGTGTAGAGAAATCATTTCTACAATGTTTGTAGAGGGCAAAATATAAAATAAAAACAAAAACAGAAAGAATAAAGGATAATTCTAGGACACCATTTGAAAAATGAAGATACAAATTATTATTTAGCAAGTATACAACTCAGGCCAAGAAGTCAATTGTCCCTTGCTCAGATTTTTGGAGAGGGATGTATTCTTGGGTCCCAATGGCTTTACTATTGCCCTATCTTTAAAAAAATGTTTTTAATTAAAACAGTATGTGTGTGCACCTATAAAAAAGTCAGTATGGTGAAGAGCTTGTTGTAAATGGTAAGACTGATTTGCTGCTACACTCCCCCAGCCCTTTGCCTTCTACCCAAACCCCAGACCAAGCCCAGCTTTTTAAAGCAATAGTGTTTTAAATTCTTCCGGGTGATTATTTCCCTATCTCTAAATAATACAGTCATATCACCACTTCTTTATTTATCAAGCAGACAGACTTTATCTGTGGATTTCCTTCCTGTTCTGATAGATGAGAACATGGTTCACTCACACCCTCCTCCCTCCCAATATGGGCATCTTATTATTTTTAGTTCCTCTATTGTAATTTTAGATAACATACTTTAGTTCCCCTTTGAAACTTTCTTAATATATGAACCTCTTTTGCACGTTCGGTTAACTATACCCTGTATCTCTCCGCTCCCCTCTTTCTCTAGGTCCTCTTCCTTTCCAATTCCAAAATTTTCTCACTGATGTTTTCTGTACGATTTCAATAGAAGATGTGAAAAAGTTCAAGGGATGAGCACAATGGAAGAAGGAATTTTAACAGTGACATTTAGAAAAAATATTGTGAAATCGTTCACACCCACAGCAAGAACAGAAACTAACATAAGAACACACATCCGTCTACCACTTAGCTTTTATGAATTTTAGCATTATACCATATTTGTTCCCCTTTTAAAAGAGAAAGTATTTCTGGTCTCTGGAGGGCCTGTGTACTACAAATGGACTCTATTTCTCTTCCACTTCAATGTTTATATTACCTCCCACATTAACTCAGTATCTGTCACTCTACCACAGGATTTTATACTTTTGACACATACTTTAGCATCCATAAACATACCTTAATCATGACATTTTTTTTTTCTTTTGAGACAGAGTCTCTCAGTGTCAGTGTATGTGGCTGGTGCCCTACTCACTGTGCTACAGGAGCCAAGCTGGCGAATGAAAAATTTTGAAAGAAAAAAGGAAAATTTAGGAGACTTTGAAGTTATTTCTGGGAAGCACTTAATTTAACAGAATTGGGTTCTTATTTCTTGTACATTGACTGAACACATTTTCTCTTCACCTAGCAGTTATGCAGTTCTGCTTGTGAGAATTTGTTTAAGATTTGGAGACATTTACAACTGATGAAAAGAATAAATAATAATATATAATACACATATATCTAGAATTAATCAATATCATTGCTTTTTTTTTTTTTTTTGTAGAGACAGAGTCTCACTTTATCGCCCTCGGTAGAGTGCGGTGGCGTCAGACAGCTCACAGCAACCTCCAGTTCCTGAGCTTAAGTGATTCTCTTGCCTCAGCCTCCCGAGTAGCTGGGACTACAGGCACCTGCCACACACCAGGCTATTTTTTTGTTACAGTTTGGCGGGGGCCCGGTTTGAACCCACCACCCTCGGTGTATGGGGCCAGTGCCCTACTCACTGAACCACAGGTGCCACCCTTTATCATTACATTTTTTTTTTTTTTTGATTCAGAGCCTCAAGCTGTCACCCTGGATAGAGCGCTGTGGCATCACAGCTCACAGCAACCTCCAATTCCTGGGCTCAAGCGAGTCTCCTGACGCCGCCTCCCAAGTAGCTGAGACTACAGGTGCCCGCCACAACGCCTGGCCATTTTTTGGTTGCGGCCATCATTGTTGTTTGGCGGCCCGGGGTTGGATTTGAACCCGCCAGCTCAGGTGTATGTGGCTGATGCCTTAACCCGTTGAGCCAAAGGCGCCGAGCCTATCATTACATTTTTTTTTAAAAAGTGAAGGAATACTCCTGAAAAGTTGATGTCTCCTTTGTAGCCCTCTGCAGTCACATGAATAGCCTCTTAATAACACCGAGGAACAAGACAAATTTGTCCCAAAGTAGTTCATGTGAATGTTGATAAATGAATGAGGGCTGGGGTGATCTATGCAGGAAATCTTTGCTCTTGAAGGGGCTGCTGTTTCTACCTTCATTGTAATAATACCCTATGTTGGTATGGCGCATTATAGTTTTCAAAGTGCTTTTGTGGCCTACAAAGTAGAGCGGGTGTGAGGTAAGCTGCTTCAACCAAGACTGCCCCACTAGCCAAGACAGGGTATGGAATGATGAATAGGGAAATTTCTGCTACTTAATTTCAGTGGCTAGGGAGCACAGAAAAGAGTGTTTGGCCCAGTGGGGGAATCTTGATTAGGTGACACTACTTTAAGATTTCTTCCTGTTTCATGTGAGAGGAATGAGTCCCTTTTCCTTGGAGCAGTGTGATTCTGAGACAGCTAAAGGAGAGACAGGACAGTCTTAAACAGGTAGAAACGGAGAGCTCTAGCAAACATACTACTAAAGAAGAAACTCTGAAGGGCTAAGAAGAGAGCGATGCTAGGCACAGAGCACATCCTCCAAGGAAAGACAGCAGCACTTTCTAAGGTGCAAACCTATCTGGAAGTTGTTGAATCTCATGGAGCTTTGAAAGTGAGATGCATATTAGACCACAATACTGGGCCTCTCCTGCTCTGTCTTTTCCCAGTGCACGTTTTTGGGGCCCAGGCTGGTTGATGCTGGGAAACTGTAAGACAAAGACAGTGAAGAAAATACAGAAAGGAAAAGTAAAGACAGAAGTTTCAGAAAACAAGAGGCTGGGTGTGGTGGCTCGTGCCTGTAATCCTAGCACTTTGGGAGGCCAAGGAGGGAGGATTGCTTAAGCTGAGGAGTTTGAGACCAGCTGAGCAAAAGTGAGACCCCTGTCTCTACTAAAAATAGAAAAACTGGCCAGATGTGGTGGCACATACCTGTAGCCCCAGCTACTCAGAAGGCTGAGACAGGAGGATGAGACAGGAGGATCACTTGAGCCCAGGAGTTTGAGGTTGCCGTGAGCTATGATGATGCCATGACACTCTACCCAGGGTGACAGAGTAAGATTCTTTCTCAAAAAAGAAAGAAAGAAAAGAAGAGAGGAGGGCCAGGCACAGTGGCGCACACCTATAATCGCAGCACTCTAGGAGGCCGAGGTGGGTGGATTGCCTGAACTCACAAGTTCAAGACCAGCCTGAGCCAGAGCAAGACCTCGTTTCTATTGCCAGGCATTGTGGTGGCCCCTATAGTACCAGCTACTCGGAAAGCTGAGGCAAGAGAATCACTTGAGCCCAAGAGTTTCAGGTTGCTGAGAGCTATGATGCCTCAGCACTCTACTGAGGGTGACAAAGTGAGACTCTGTTTCAAAGAAAAAAATAAAAAAAGAAGAGACGGGAAGAGAAGAAAAGTAAAGAGAAAGAAAAGAATGGATATTGGAGTTAATATCAAAGGGGGCATACATACATAAATACACACACATACATACATATGCATTAAACTGTACAGTAAACTGACCCCAGTTTCAGCTTCTGCAGGAGAAATCACCATTGATATTTATAATGTATAACAGAACAAGCATAGCTTCAAGCATTTAACCAATTCAACACCTAACCTAGAGAAACTGGAACAAGAGTCACAAAAGAAAGTTCAGTATTTTCTATAAATATATGTGCATATGTATATACACACACATGACCTCACACATTTGTGAAGTAAACATTTATATTTAAACTGAAAAGATTTTTAAAAGAAAATAGAAGAATTTGTACAAACCCATGCTGCCAATACACTCCATAATTTATTTCCTTTTCACATAGTAAATGCTGGCTAGATCCAACACAAAGAACTAAGTGGCATCTGCATTCCTCTGTATGAGATGCTGTCACTCTTACCCTGCAGTAGAGCTGGCCATTCCCCTCTAACGACCACAGAGCACTTTCCATCTCGGCTCATTTTTACACCAACCACAGTCACAATGTGTTCCCTTGTTTGTTCCATTTGTCTTTCTCCACTGAGCTTTGCAGTGCTTAGTATAAGGACTATGTTTTCCGCATCCTCACATCTCTGGCTTCTGATGCAGTATTTTGCCCAGCCCATCCTGGCTGGACCCTGGCCAGACACAGAGAGCAGTTGCGCTTTTGAAGCAACTTCTTCCAACCTTCTCATGCCGTGCCCACAGCTTTGTTTTCTCCTTTAGGCAGATAATCAACAGCCATCAGGTCAAGTTCACAGGGGCTTTCTTTTATTTTCTCCCATATCTGTCCCACCTTTTTCACTGAAGCTAAGACACAAATTCTCCCTATGTGCTCCTGAAGAAAAGGTAAAGACTATTACAGACCTAAGATTGGGACTGAGTGGAAAAAATTTAACTGCCAATTGGGGAATCTGGCATGGACAGGGGCAAAGATCTAGGAGAACCTCAGGGATGAGATTTGGTAGAAGAGAAAGGGGTGGGTCTTTTAAGGCTGAAACACTCAGTTTCTGTCCTATATTATGAAATCAAAATGAGTGATGCCAATTGGCTGACCCCATGTTTGGGTTTCTTGTCACATAATTCTGGGGATGTCTGGGATGGTCTGCTGTGCATTGTTGGGGCCATCTTAAGATAAAGGTATGCAGGTGCCTGATAACCTGTCCAAATGGGGGCTATGTCAGTCTCCTTGAGTGGCAGCAAGTGCCCTGTTTCGGCAGCTTGGTGGGCTTTTCAGAGTTTAAGTGTGCACATAATTATCTTGGGGTTTGAGAAGTTCACTTCTCTGCTTCTAACAAGACCACACAGCATCCCTTATCTCCTAAGATGTAGGTGAGTCCTCTCATCAGCTGTCCTCCTTCTCTGAGGCAAGGGAGAGGAATGACCACTCATTCAATGCCTACTATACGACAGGTACTTGATTGCTTTTAGAAACTTTATGAGATTGAGTGGATATCACCATTTACGGAGGACAACACACAGATTCATTGGTAAATCCAGGGTCAAAGCCAGGTCTAATCTGGCTTTGAAACCTTGACTGATAGCTGCTGGTGCCCTTCAACAGCGGCTCTCCCACTACCAATGAATGACTTGGGTAGCAGGCCATGACCTGGGAGACAGTATTTATCACAACCCAGACCCCAGTCTTAGGGAGCTCGTGTTACTCCACTGAGAGAAGGACTAGCAGTTAGGCAGCGTCAAGAGGAAAGACCAGCAGCCTAAATGTCGTCTAGTTAGGAGGAAAGACTAAAGAAAAAACAGTGTAAGATTGAAAGTATTGAGGTTAGAGGAAACTAATGAACACGTCCAATGTTTTATTGGTTTTGATAGTGGAAAAAGCAGTATGTAGAATCATATGATACAGAAAGTGCCTTTTATACTAGAATTCACTGAAATTCAAATGAAGTAATGCATCTGAAAGTGCATTAAATAAAGTGCTACACAGCTGTGAGGGATTATTTGTATAAGAAGCAAACTTCTATAGGGAAAAACTTGAAAGTTAGTATTTTTGCCTCCTCTTTAAGCTGTGTCGAGAGTTGTTCCCTGTTAAAGAAACAACTCATGTTTATTTTCTTAGTCTGGCAGGATTGGAGAGAGAACAAAATTAGCTTGCAGGAGAGGAAATTCTCTGGAATCATATGAGGCTCCATAACCCTCCTCTGAACTGTGGCCAAGAAGGCTGGGTAGCACTTTTTAGGGTATTTTTAGAAAATTATATAGTAAGCATGATAAAGCTGTATAGTGCAAATTAAATATTAATAGCATGCCTGGAGACTTTGTTCTAGTGAAATATTTCTAGCTAAAAAAATCAATTTTTATTTTAACTCTTATGGACAATTGGCTTCTTCCGTTCTTTCTGCCTTGTCAACCCCCTTCCTAAATTCTGTCATTCTTTTTCTCTCCAGGCTAATGTCTCTGATGGTACTACTTAGGAGAAAAGTTATTTTACTATTTCTTTCTCCCAAAATTGTTTCTTTGATTCTTTTTTTGTTTGTTTTAAGACAGGGTCTCACTCTGTCACTGTCAGCTACTGTGCAGTGGCATCATTGTAGCTCACTGCAACCTCAAACTCCTGGGCTCAAGCTATCCTCCTGCCTCAGCCTCCTGAGTAGCTGGGATTACAGGCAGGCTCCACTACACTGGGCTAGTTTTTAAAATATTTTTTTAAAGACAGGGCTAGCTCTTGTTCATGCTGGTTTTGAACTCCTGACCTCAAGCAATCCTCCTGCTTCGGGGTCTTAAAGCACTAGGATTACAGGCGTGAGCCACTACGCCTGGCCTGTTTCTTTGATTCTTTAAGGTATCTGATCAAATACTTACCCTGCATGTCTGAGTACACATTATGATTTCTTCCTTTATTTTTCCCTTAACCCTACCCCTACACCTTAGAACTTTAAGTTCCCACTACAATTCCAAATATAGACTATTTTGCTCTTCCTCCCACTTTGAGAGCTTAAAAAGCCTCTAATTACACTGTTCTCCCCAGTCCTTCCTCTCCTTTGCAATTTAGATGTAGCACTGCAATAGAGTTTGCTTGACTCTCCTCTGATCTGCCATGCTGTTTTGATGGAGTTCTATCTTTCAGCAGTCTTGCTTAAACAATGGCTCAATACCCCACCTGTGTTTAAAAGAAACGCTTTTCAGGCGAAGCAAAAAGGCTACAGAACTGTAGTCACTGTGGGTTTTGCTATTCATCAGTGCCCGGTTGCTGTTCAACTCTTCAATTTCATCCTCCTAAAATAGTTCCTTCTATTTTGTAAGATTGTAAGCTCTTCCTTCAACCTGGACTTGTTCACAAATGGACATTAACATAACCTGATAGATTGTCTCTTTTTCCACTGGCTCAAAGTTGTATTCTCTAAATGAATGCGGGTTCATGCATTTTAAGCAACTCCCCCAAACAATTTCATGAGCTTTCTCAAATTTGAGAGCTACCTGAAAAGCTGTGTTGAGAAAAGAACAACAGATGTGTGTGGCAAGACAGTATTGTGAACCTGAATTTCTGTTTTCTTCTCCTATCTGTTCTTTCCTGTTAGCTCTCCCCTTCTCACCCTTCAACCTCACTATTCAGGCAACTGGTTATTTTGTTTTTATTGCCTCAAGAAAGAAATAAAACAGAGCTGATTCCTGATCATCTTGTGTTTCAAAATAGACTTTGAAACCCATAAGCAGAGAAGCGTTTAAGAGTCTTTTCAAGGCCAAAAATTAAGGTTTTGCAATTTCAAAGTCAGTGCTTGAAGGACTCAAGGCTTGGAGTGTATACAGTAGGGTAGAGCCAGATCTTCCTCCTTCCTGAGCCTAGATAAAGGTCTGGATCCAAGAAAGTGTTGGTGGTTGCAGAAAAAGTGGTCTGCAAGGTAGCACCCCTGCCTGACAACAGTGAGGATGTGTGCCCCCAAAGCTGAGGCAAGGCAGTGACACCCCAGAGTCCCTGTGGCTTGTCAGCTGGAGCAGAAGCAGAGGAATGTCTGGGGGAGAGATGGGCAGCTGGGCCTGTGGCACCTCCCAGGCACCATTCTGGGGGAAAAAATCTTGACTTACTTGATGTCAAGTTTCCAACACCTGGTGGCATTTAGGGTCACACAGAGGAAAAGAAAGTTATGCATTTACTCTGTGGCCTGAAATTCATACCCATCACTACTCAATAGAAACAGGAGATCTGGGTTCAGGTCAAGTCTCCTTTGCTGTGTGTGCCATTGGGCAGTTGCTCAGCTTTTGTGAATCGTGGGCTCCTCAACATTACAATGGAGAAATTAACATTATACTGAGCACAAGAAATGAATATTTTTGTAGGTCAAAATGGTTGAATATTGGCTATTTTACATGATTCAACCTAATAATTATTTCACAGGGATAAGGAAAAAAATAGAATAATTATTAGTAACTGTCCTAGGGATTCAGTAAGTCCTTGATTAATAAGTACATGATTTATAAAAAGACATGTAAAAGATATTTGTAAGTATGTGATTTATAAAAAGATATGTAAACATGTAAGCCCTTGTGGGATAATGGTCATAGTACAGTCTGAGCCTAAAACCCATGCTCCTTGCCATGCAGTGCGTGAAACGCCCATTGGGGGTCCGAAGTCCAACATTTTTATTTTTCATTTGCCTTCGTGTTTATTTATGAACTAACAATATAAACACATACACAGTACGGCAATTTTTTCCTTTTCAAAGTCAATGATTTGTTGTTAGTGCATTTCTCTGTTTTCTGGTTTTACATTTTCTTCTTCGATGCGTCTTCGGGCTCCCTTTTCCTCCTCTTCCTCTTCTCGTCCTCATCCTCGTCTTCCTTTTTCTTTTTAAAGTTTTTTTAAATAGTTAATACATTCTCATGATTCAAAAACCAAAAAGTGTAAAAAGAAATATGGTAAAAAATTTTCTACCCTGTCACTATTCTCTGAGTACTATTTCTTATATATTAAATATTTTCCTGATGTTTAAAAATATTTTTAAAAAATATTTAAATGTGTTGTGAGTTCTAAAATAATTTTTAAAAATTTGTATACACATATATTAGTCTATACATAATAAAGTAAGACTCCAAGAAATCCAGTCCCTTTGCCCAAGTTCACTCAGAATCTGTAGCAGGGCTTGAATGTTAATTACACTTCTTCAACACTCTTTGAAAGTTCACATCACAAATTACGGATATGAACTTTAAATGTAAATAACCTATTTTTCTAGGCAAATAGAGTCCCCCCTTTTTTGGCTTATAGGCAAGGAAAGCCAGGTCAAAGTATAGTCAATCCTTGCTATTCACAGCTTTCATAATTGCAAATTCTCCTATTTTATTTATAAACCCCCAAACAAAACCCAATGAGCACTTTTTTTTTTTTTTTGAGACAGAGCCTCAAGCTGTCACCCTGGAGAGAGTGCTGTGGCATCACAGCTCACAGCAACTTCCAATTCCTGGGCTCAAGCGAGTCTCTTGCCTCCGCCTCCCAAGTAGTTGGGACTCCAGGCACCCGCCACAACGCCCGGCCATTTTTGGTTGCAGCTGTCATTGTTGTTTGGCGGGCCTGGGCTGGATTTGAACCTGCCAGCTCAGGTGTATGTGGCTGGCGCCTTAGCCCTTTGAGCCACAGGCGCCGAGGCCCCACTGAGCACTTTTGTAATCATTTGGACATATGTGCGTAACAGCAAGAAATTTGAGTTGTTGATTGCCTGTTCCCAGCTGAATTTGAACAAGCTGACTCTGTCTTCTCATCTCAGCTTTTATCCTGTGTGTGTGTCCTTTTTCTATCTATTTAGTGCCAAGTTTTTCACATTTTTGCTCTTTTTGGTGATTTTACTGTTTAAAATGGCCTCCAAGTATAGTGATGAGTTTTGTCTGGTGTTCCTAAGCACAGAAGGCTTGTGAAGAGCCTCACAGAGGAAATAATGTGTATTAGATAAGTGTCATTCAGGCATGAGGTATAGTGCTGTTAGCCATGAGTTCAATGTTAATGAATCAACACTATATGTACATAAATTATCTTGAAACAGAAACACATGAAACAAGGTTATATACTGATGGGCTGACAAAAATGTTGTGACCAGAGGTTCATAGGAACCTAACCCTGGGTTATCCCCAGGAGTAATGGTTTAGTATTTGCTAGTTGTTTGCAGCAACTTTATAGAATATGATTACCATGAACAATGACAATCAACTATAATTTAGATAAACCTGGAGTAACATTTTCCTATCATGTTTTTAGTTTTTAAAGTCCATTCAATTTAAGTTTTTTAGAAAATATTATAGCTGCTGTGTGCCATGGTGCACATCTGTCATTTTAGCTACTGTGGAGGCTGAGGCAGGAGGATGAATTGAGCCCAGGAGTTCAAGGCTGTAGTGTGCTGTGATTGTGCCTCTAAATGGCCACCACAGTTCAGCCTGGGCAACATAGTGATAACTAGTCTCTAAAATTAAATAAATAAATAAGATTAATTAATCTTCTATTAGGTGCAAAAATTGCTCCTAAGTGCTATTTTTTAAAAGAGATTTAAATATATTGCTAATCTCAGCCTCTGAACCACTTATGAAATAAAGCTGGTATATCAGTAGCTTCGTTTGCAGTTCCTTCAAGAATATCTATATATTTTACTAGCGTTAAAGAAGAAGTTTATAGTAATTTTCAGTAGAGAATTCTAAGTGCGAAACAGTGCGTTACCAACCTGGAACTCAACTTTATTTTGCCATTAATAAAAATACGGGAAGAGGAGAGGGAGGGGCGGGGAAGGGAGGGAGGGAAGGAGGGAGGGTATTCAGGAGGACCTCACTTAATGTGCATGATGCAATGGCACATTTCAAAACTGTTAAGAAATGAGTATAATTGCGATGGATGCGTTACTTAGTTCAATGGAAGCATTTCACATTGTATATTGAAGCAGTACCCTGAATCCCATAAATGCATCAATGTACAAAGTTATGATTTAATAAAAACAATTAAAAATACAGTTTTTATGTTTTTACAATGAAGATCAAGGTTTCCCTAAAGTAAGTTTTTACTCATAACCAGAAGTTTTGCTATATTATAATGAGGAATAGTAGAATACCCTGTGATTTGTTAAAATGCAGATATTTTCAGGAGAAACAACCCATTAAAATTGATTATTTTCTTATCATTGCTTTACATACTTATGGACCATCAGACATTATAAAGGGACAAAGACAGCTTTGGCCACTTACCTCTCAGTGAATAAGTTGACTAGATGTTTTCCTCACCAGAGGTTGTGCCAAAAGACAATGCAGAGAGGGACGGGCAGGTGGGTGTGGAAAGGAGACTTCAGAAAGGGAGAGCAAGCTAATCTGGCCAAATGGATGGTTATGAGTTGAAATGTGTACCCCCAACGACTGTGTCCCGAATATATTGGAGTCCTAACCCCCAGTACCTCAGAATACAGAAGTAATTAAGTTAAAGAGCTCACTAGTGTGGGTCCTAATCCAATATGACTGATGTCCTTATAAAACCATTTGGGCACAGAGACACACAGGGAAAACGCCAGTGAGGAAGACAGAGATCAGAGTGATATAGCAGAAGCCTACGAAGGCAGAGACTCCAGCAAACCACTGGAATAGATCCTTCACAGTCCTCCGAAAGGGGCTGACACCTGGATTTTGGACTTCTAGCCTGTAGAACTGTGGGATAATAAATTCCTGTCATTTAAGCCATCTAGTTTCTAGTACTTTGTTACAAAAGTGCTCGCAAATATACAGACCATCGCTGGCTAAAGGCCAAAACTAATCCCTCTTGTGCTTTCTAGTTCGGCTCCATTTCAATAAAATCAAAAAAGGATTTGCTTAGAAGCTAGACATCATGCACTGAATCCTGCCCAAGGTCATCAAACCACAGGCTAACTCTTTCAGAGAACATAAAATCTGATTTTTCAAAGCCTATCTCAAAGGATGGGTCACTCTTAGGCCCATTTAGGCCACTGACAACTGTCTTGGACTCATCCATATATAATAATCAGCTTTACATATTACATGACTTGCTACATGCTTTTGTGTCATGGGAAGGTCAAATTAACACACAGAGAGACTGTTTTCTTGAGGGGGAGCAGCGGAGGTCTTCAGGGGAACAGCAGTGCTGAAAGCGTTTTCTTACCTACTCCGGGTGCTGATTACATCTTTCTTTTGTTCAGCAAATCCACTTGGAACTATTTTGGGCTCAGCGTGGGCATCGTTCTTTGTGCACTCTGCTTTATTTCCTGTGGTTTCCCTTTTGATGGGAGATTGCTTAAAAATGAAGATAAGAATGAAATGATAATGGCTTTAGAAATTTCTGATGGCCCTGTCTTTCCGTACTATGTGTTTTTAGCAACACGCCCATTAGTTATTTTACATCTCTGCTGATATTTTGGGAGGTGAGCCTTGGAATATATACACGAATTCTTCTATGATTTTGATCATTGTTTTGCTGTTTGCTTAATAACGTGCCTGGTACTGTCACCTCAGGGTGTGAGATGGCGTCCAGCCAGACATCAGAGCCCAAGTCAGGTAGTGCAGCTGAGGGACGTTAATACCAGAAGGTAGTCATGAAAGTGATGGAAGGGCTGGAAAGCCAAACTGGGGAAGAAGGGCCATCCTGGAGAGGAGCAAGAGCAGGAAGTCTCTGCCATCTATCTCCTGGGCTGGAGAGACAAGCGCAGGAGCTGACTGGACAGAGCCCTGGAGGAACAGCAACTGCAGAGGAGGAGCGGCTACCGTGGAGCAGCTGCCAGAGTCAAAAAGCTGGGAAATATGTTGGTTTCTCCTCTTATTCTACCAGTGCTCCTACTTTAGCTGTTTATCTTTCATTGTCCTAATTTCCTCTTTCTTTTTAAAGACACAGACTCACTCTGTGGCTCTGGGCTAGACAGCCCTGGCGTCACCTCACAGCAACCTCAAACTCCTGGGTTCAAACCATCCTCCTCCTTCAGCCTCCCGAGTAGCTGGAACTACAAGCACCTACCACAATGCCCGGTTAGGTTTTTCTATTTTTAGTAGAGATGAGGTCTCATTCTTGTACACGCTGGTATTGAACTCCTGAGCTCAAGGGATCCCCCTGCCTTGGCTTCCCAGAATGCTAGGACTACAGATGTGAGAGACACCACGCCCCATTAATCCTGATTTCTTTTGGTCCTTGGCAAATAAGGCTAGGAAAAGAAGTTGGCAGGAATCAGCTTCTTGCAATATAGACAGAATAAGAGAAGGGCAAATAATGAATGGATTTGGGAGCAAGCAGGCAAATGACCAGCACATTAAGATCAGTGCAGTAGGTTGTAGTAGGTGTGGGGCAGCAAGAGCTGAAACCATGTCAGAGAGCCAGAACCAGGGGCCAAGGAGGGTCTGATGGGGATTGCATACAGAGCAGAAGGTCATAAACAGGAGTGAAGTCAATACAGGGGACTAGCACATACGAATCAAATTATAGGTAGAGAAGCATAAAACCATCTCCAGGAGAGCAGGGAAAACAGAAGGTGTAGATTTTCAGGATAATTAGGCCATACCAAGGAAATAGAACATAACAGACAACAGGCGTACGGAGGCATGGTTCATTCCCCACATGGAGGAGTTCATTCCAAATCACTAGTTTGACATGTAGACATAAGAATCCAAAAAACACTTTTTCTTAGTTTTCCCCAATGTCTTAGCTGTTGTCACTTTTTTAGTTGTCTAAAATTAATCCTCACATCTGCTTGGAAACTATATTTTGAAATGGCTGATATATTAGTTTGCTTTTCTTTTTTTTTTTTTTTGTTTTGTTTTTTTTTGATTATTGGGGGTTTGGTTTTAATTTTTTGTTTGGGTTTTTGTTTGCGGGTGGGCGTCATTGGGCCTCCTGGGGGGTGGGTGCTAAACATCCGCGGGGGGCACTGACGGCCGGGGGGGGGGGGGGCCGGGGGGAGAATGCTCAGTTGCTGTATTAGCCTTGCCTCTCAAGACTCCTACCCTTATATTACTTCAGATCTTTCTATTGAAAGGAGCTCTTATTTAGAACCTCAGTAAGTGAGAGGTGAAAGGGAAGCTATTTATTTTG
>CAUYRH010117953.1:0-15828 GCA_963574655.1 Perodicticus potto
ATGGAGCTGGAACATATTCTTCTTAGCAAAGTATCTCAAGAATGGAAGAAAAAGTATCCAATGTACTCAGCCTTACTATGAAGCTAATTTATAGCTTTCATATGAAGGCTAAAACCCAATTATAGCACAAGAATACAGGGAAAAGGGAAAGGGAGGGGAGGAGAGGGGGGAGGATGGGGAGAGGGAGGGCAATTAGTGAGATCACACCTACAGTGCATCTTAGCAGGGTACTGGTGAAACTTATTTAATCTCGAATATCAATGTCTTCATATAGTGATTAAGAAAATACCATGAACACTTTGTTTAACAGTATGACCAAAATATTTCAGATTGTATATGAAGTCAGCACATTGTGCCCCATGATTGCACCAATGTACACAATTATGATTTAATAAAATTATTAAAAAAAAAGAAGAAGAAGAATGTTCTTCTTAGTAAAGGATCACAAGAATCGAAAACCAAGAGTCCAATGTACTCAATACCAATAGGAAGCCAGTAGATGAGCTAATACACACCCACATAAGAGAAAAACTCAGTTCAATTCAAGTTTGGGGTAGGGGAAACAAGGAAGAGAGGAGATGGGAGGAGGGATTAGTGTGCTCCCACCTAATGGGCATAATGTAAGGGTATATGGTAGACTTCCTGGGTGCAAGACACAACTACAAGAGGGACTCTAATCTAACAAATGTAAACATTGTAACAATTTTACTTTAACGTTTAAAGATTAAATGATGGAAAAATGACTAAATTTTACAAAAAGTTTTCTTAATGAAATCTAGTGAATCTTTTGTACTTTCTCTGGGTACTCATTAAATAATATTTAGTTTTAAGTTAATATGTTAAGGAAATCTCAAATTTTTAAATCTCTTTCATTACTGGTAGCCCTCACTCTGTGTGGTAAAGTGTTAACTGAAACTGAGCATATTGTACAAAGCAAGGATGCAGCTTTGATATGAACAAGTTTCAATTAACCTGGTGCCATGAAAAATGAGGACATGAAGTATTGGACAGTTTCAAATGCAAACTGAAACAGGTTTGTGTATTAGCAGCTTCAATACTACAAATAGCATTGTTGTCAGTCACAGGAGTTTCTAAAATAGTAACTCACTCTTGGTAAATTTCTGCACAAAACAGAGTACAATTTTCTTTTATTTGCAGTGTTTGCATCCCTGAAAAATTTGGTATGCATTACAATATACAAAAGTATGTTTATATTTATATCCCTAGATCTCTGTCTTCTAAATGTCAATAGAACCAACACTCACATAGTGTGATACCAAAACATCCCCTCAAATTTCCAAAATACTTCTAAGGAAGGATGCCCTTCATTGGAATCACTTTAAGAGCTTTCTATAAAGATTACCCACTTATAGCTGGGAATCATGGCAGGCACCTGAGTCCCAGATACTTGGGAGGCTGAGGTAAGAGGATTTTTTGATCCCAAGAGTTTGAGGTTGTTGTGAGCTATGATGCTATGGCACTCTACTGAAGGCACAAACTGAGACTCTATCTCAAAAAAAAATTACCCACTTATATTCTCATACAACTAAATTTTTTTTTATTTTTGAGAGACAGAGTCTCACCTTGTCACCTTTGGTAGAGTGCCATGTTGTCACAGCTCACAACAACCACCAGCTCCTGGGTTTAGGCGATTCCCTTTCTTCAGCCTCCCGAGTAGCTGGAACTAAAGGTGCCTGCCACAAGGTCCAGCTATTTTTTGTTGTTGTTGCAGTTTGGCCGGGGCTGGATTTGAACCCACCACCATCAGTATATGGGGCTGGTGCCCTACTCACTGAGCCAGAGGCACCCGCCCTCATACAACTAAATTTCATTGGCCTATTTTTCTTATACAGATAACAATGGAACAAAACAAGCATCTTAAAGTTTAGGAATGCCTGACATTTAACCCTGAGGTTAAAATTGCTTATAAGATCTAGGTCTACTAGCAATTCAGGCAACAATAAAGGCTTCCTGGGTTCCTCATATATAGCAAATATCCAATAAGTATAATTGAAATCTAAAGCAGGAAAATTTGGTTTTGATTTTTAAAATGTTACTGAGATTATTTGTATTATTGTTTAGGCAATTCCTAAACAAACTTTACTAAAAGAGAAATAATTCACCAAAAAAAAATTAAAGATTTTCTTTACTTTCTTTTGGTGACTATTAGTTTTCTTATTGTGCCTTTGCATCCAAATCAGTAACTCCTATAAACCTTATTCTTAAGGAAATGAAAAAGGAGAATTATCAGGACAGGGTATTGCTTTTAATATGAACCAGTCCCAAGACAGATAGAAAGTGACTCTGCTCCTGGACAATAGATGCACTGTTGCTGTTCTGTTTACTTATAAGTTGGACTTGTAAACTAAATTTCCATAATGCATTGCCAAGATACTGTAGTTGTGACCCATGTAAATGTTTTTAGTAACTCGCTACAACAACAATTTAGTACTTCAGTTATGCTTCTGATAACATCATTTCATTTTGGATGATTCAATTAGTAAAGACAGTGGGATCCTTGATTATAAGACATACTGTCCCTATTTCTGGAAAAAGTAAAATAAAATAAAGCAATGTGCTTCTCAAGAATTGTTTATCACTTGATAATTACAGAGCCCTTGAAGCTATTCTCTATATTTCAAGAACTCTTATTTTTTTCCTCAGCATCCAGCAGTTCTTTGTTTTAATTTATTTTCTTCCTAAATACCTCCTGCTATTTAAGCAGTAATTCCTTCCAAATCAATTGTTAGCAGCAGTTAATGACTGGTTGGTTAATTAATAGCTCAAAGCAAAGCTAAGGGTGTTCCCTGTTCTAACAAACCACCAGACTCTAACTGGGGTATTATTGTTACCATACCCTATAATCAGTGGCTTCTCACAGCCTCCCTGCCATTTATTATTTTATTTTTACTAAAAAGGATGAGTTGAGTAGGGAATCAGTTGCAGCTTAAATCAATCACAATAATATACGTATTTTAAAAAGCTTTGCACCTCCATATTGGTTCCTATTTCCATAGGATGTGCCCTAAGGATGGGGTGAAATGTCAGCTCGTGCTGTTTACTAAGACTGATTAACCATAGCGGTTTCTTCTCTTCAAGCCTCTGGGGCTCCAAACCTGGTATATCTGCAAGAACTTCATGGCATTTTGAATCTTTCTGTTCCAAAATTGTAGCACTCCACTCACTGTCAGCAAAAGGAAAGGAACTGTGCTGCAAATTTTCTGCCTGGTAAACATATGGTTTATTTAGCAATACCAGATACGCCTTTCATACAGTCAGTAGGGAAGACATGTGGTTAATACTAGTGGAAGAAACTTAGCATCAAGAGTCTTTCCTCAGTTTTATTCCTAAAACTTTGGCCTTGTTCAAAGTGGTCACACGGAAGTAATTTAGCAATATTGTGTCTCCTGGGCTAATAATGCTGACAATCAACAAAAGTTAAAAAGAAGACAGGAATCCATCAAGTTTGAGAAAGAGCCCTAGAGGCTTGGCGCCTGTCGCTCAGTGGTTAGGGCTCTGGCCACATGCAGTGGGGCTGATGGGTTCCAACCCAGCCCAGGCCTGCTAAACCAAAAAAAAACAAAAAAGTATAGGAAATCAATAAATCATGTTTATTGGTAAACAAATTGAAAAAGAACCTAGAGATGTTCCTCTGCCCGAGAGTCGTGCCTTTATTAGGCATGTATTGATAAATATGCTACACAGTAACAAATGTCCCGTAGTTATTGTGTGATTTACTAAAGTAATGCTTTTTTTTTTTTTCTTTTTCCTGTGACAGAGTCTCAATATGTCGCCCTTGGTAGAGTGCCATAGCATCTTAGCTCACAGCAACCTCAAACTCCTGGGTTCAAGAGATCCCCTTGCCTCTGCCTCCCAAGTAGGTGGAACAATAGGCACCGACCACAATGCCTGGCAAATTTTTCTATTTTTAGTAGAGACGGGGTCTCATTCTGGTTCAGGCTGGTTTCGAACTCCTGAACTTAAGCAATCCACCCACTTCAGCATCTCAGAGTGCTAGGATTACAGACGTGAGCCACTGTGCCTGGCTTACTAAAGTAATGCTTTCATTTTTCTGTACCTTGCTTTCCACCAGCAACTCCTTGAAATGATAAGACAGTTTGGTTATATCATTTACTCCTCTCTGTGTATTTCAAGTTGAAATGCCAGGAATGTCGGGAGTTAGAATATAAATATTAGCCAATAATCCTTCATCTCTATTTCTATGTAATAAATTAGTGCAGGATGAAACTTGAGATATTACCAGGGAATAATGAATCTCAAATCCCAGGTTCAGGCGTTTACTGACAGTGCTGTGTCACAGGTGTTCAGAGATGAAGACAGAGGAGGAAAGCTGAGGGTGCTGGAAGCAAGAATGAAAAGTGCAGGCTATTCACAGATATGAAGACTAGGAAGTGGGAAGAGATGGAAGGTATGTAACCACTAGAGAAAAAAAGACCAATGTAAAACATGTTACCAAATGTACAACAAGCAAAGGTCATGCTCATGCCATGCACTTACTATTGTGAGAACGACAAATAAAGCTTTTGGCTGAGTTGCAAAGGAAATAAGCCCCAAAGCTCACGTCCCCTGTTCTCTGATAGGATTTCAAGCTTGTTTGACAAGCTGTTGCCCAGATTTTTATTAAAGGTTACTCAATGGAGCTCCAGTCCACGAATGTATTATTATTTTCATGATCTCTAAAATTTCATTGTTCACTGAAACTGCCCCAAATTGCCAGACTAAGCAAAAACATATCCATTAACCTAATAAATTTCCAACAAGCTTCTCATCTACTGAGATGATTAATGATTTAAAAGATTAAAATATCCACAGAAATGACTTTTTGGCTAAACTAAGTTCTTGGGTGGATTACTCTCCCATGAGACTACCTATAATGGCATAAGCTTTGAAATATGATGTTTCTATCAGAAATGTAATAGATATTCTTTATTCTGCATCCATTTGAATGACTTTCTCAGATGTAGGGACAGAAAATTTATATAAATTTTGAAAGAGGTTTATTTTCTTAACTTTTATTAAGGGGAAAATAATAACTTCTGCTCACTAAACATTTAGGCTGTTGTACATGCTGCACCTTGTTTCATTTTACCCTACAATAAATCTGCATCATTAGTGTTACTATACACATTTTGTCACGCATACTGAAGACACACAAAGGTACAGAGATGCTAAGTGATGTAACTAATGAACCCAAGCTCAGATGGCCTGCCTTCAACAGTTTTATATCCAATACATGCCACCAACTGACCTTTGAATCTCACATCACTCTCTAAATCAGAGTGTGTTACTTTTAATGATGACACAATCCTTGCTTTTGTCTTTCAAGTCCACTCCTTTACCATTATTGCTTTATGTTTTCCTAATGTTTTAGTCAAACCGTACCATTATCTGTAGCAAAAGCAATAGGAACTGTAGGGGTTTTCTTGTCTTCTCCAGTCTTTTAATTAATAATTACATGGCTGACCCTGAAATAGAATTTTCAACCTCAAAGCTCATCTTAATAGCTGAATGCAAAGCCATAGTCAAAAAAACCGAAAATGTTCATGGTCAGAACATGGGACCAAGTGCCATGGGAGTGCTCAGGGTTTATTTTATTACTTTCACAAGGCTTTACTGAGAATCAGCCATGGGCAAGTGTGCCTTATAGTGCCCTGCAGGGCTCGGGCTAGTAGTTCAGCTGAAGGAAGACTGAACTGTTCACCTGAGGCATTTGTGAGTGAGCACGATGGTGTCAACAGCATCCTTTGGGACTGCTGAATGATTCAAGCCGTGGGTCTTGAATCAACAATATGACTTCCACATTTGTCAAAGCAAGGGGAACAAAAACCTTATACATGTTCTAATTGTGTGGAAGGCAGAGGGGTTTTTAAAATTAAATTGGCTTTTATTTCATGTCCACTGCCTAAATTTCTCTGCTATTTAAGGCAAATTATTATGTAAGCCTGTCACAATAATTAATTAGCTATAGATTTAAAAACAAAACATCATCTATGATTCTCTGAGTCTAGGACCACCTTGTGGTAGATCATAGCAATATTTTATTCAGTTGGGCTATGTTTGCTTTATGTAATAATGTAAGAAGAAATAATCCATGTGCAATAAATTTATTTCTCACAGACAAGTGAGTCAACATATTTGCCTTTTAAGCCATTCTAATTATTCACACAGTCTGGCAAATATTCAAAATACTGAAGCAGTGGAAACTAATGCAAAAAAAGAAAACTTTCACACATTTTCATTTTCTATGAAAATTGTTCTTCCAGTTCCCTTTCTAATGTTTACTTTATAGCTCATTAGAAATGTTTAATCTTCACCAAACTACATTTAAAATAGTATAAAGTAGTATATTTTCTAACCCTTTAAATTACATCAGTGGCAAATAATAATCTGAGAAGGTGTTGTTGAAAAGGAAAAGAAGTAACTGAGAGGTTTTACAAGTTTTCAAATTGAAAGGAGAAATTTTAGGTTATAACCCAGCTTCAGAAAAAGGATTGAAAATTCATGTCCTGCTTGGAGGGAAAGAATCATATTGGGAGGGGCTAATGATTGTAGTAAGAGATTGCTTGGCTTGAAATTGAATCTTGGGGACAGTTTAAAGAGCAGATATGTCTAAGCTATCCAGTGGGAGAAATATGCTCTTTGGCTAAGTCCATGTTTACACATTTACAGTTAACTACCAATGAGTGTTTCAGTGAGTGTGGGAAGAAAATGGAGGAGACAAAGCTCAGGGTGAATCGTGTCACAAATGCTGATAGGGACACTCAGTTCCATCGACTCAACTAGGTAGACTTTATTTTTATGCATAAACAGAGAAAGAAACCAGTCACTTTATCCTGTTTTTACATGCATAGCAAGCATAGACATTCAAGTTTGTTCTAAAGCAAGGAAATGTACAAACAAAATAACAAATCTTTGTGATTTACAAAAATATGGATTTTATTGTGTTAAACTGTTTTTTTCCTAAGTTGTGCCTTTCCTAATGAAAGTTGTCCACAGGTTATTCATTCGTTATCAACAGAATATTCTATGCAGAACTAGAGAAATAGCAGCATTCAACCACTTAATTTTAAATATGTTCAGGGTAGAGATGGTTTGTGCTAGACTAACATCCAGTATTTCCCAGTCACTTTTGATTCACTCAAAGGCAGGAAGAGAGGAAGGTGGTGTCCTAGAATGAGACAGATGAGTATTCATACCCATTATGAGATGTCTATGGTGATAGCCTCAGTATGATCCTACCTGCCTTCTACTGATCCTGGAACAAGAATACAAACAGAGGCAACATTGTTTTAAACATATAAATCAAATTTTAAAGGACACTTTTAAAATAAAATATCTTCTAGGCTCCCACCTAGATAACCATCCTTTAAAACCACATAAAAATAATCATACTAGAATTTTGAATTCTCAGATGTCTACTTTCCTGCAGGGAAGGCAACAGGCTTCACAGGGCTGTGAAGTTTGTGCAAAGTTATTTTCTAAATCTGCTCCAATTTTCCAACACAACTCCGAGAGTTTGCACATCAAAATTTAACGGAAAATGTTCTGCCTCACAAAGAAAGCAGGTATATATATATTTCAAAAAGATATCTATCCAGAATACTTTCAGAACTTAAAAGAGTAAATTTTAATTATCAGAAAAAGTAGTTATAAGTTCAATTCTGAAAGCAATCAGATAAATGTGAATTAACCGGAATTAACAAGGGTTGAGCTGATAGCAAGCATTACAGAGAGACAATTTCTTGGCTCCTGTGTATCACATCATCGTCATATACAAGTATTGGTTGTTTTATGGCACACATCATCACAGCTTTGGATGGCTAACAGCCTTTTTTTGTCTAAATAGTTTTCTGTATAAAAAATTCAAAAGCCAAGTTTTTGGTAGTTTGATTTTAAATTTTTTTATTTGCAAAGGACCTGTATAGTACTATGCTCATGGCTGGGAAGAATCAACATTGTTAAAATGTCCATACTACCCAAAGCAATATACAATTTTAATGCAATCCCTGTTAAAGCACCACTGTCATACTTTAAAGATCTTGAAAAAACAATGTTTCATTTTATATGGAATCAGAAAAAACCTAGAATAGCCAAGACATTACTTAGAAATAAAAACACTACTCTCATTTGTAATATATAAATGAGAGTAAATATAATAAAGATCACTTGTTAAGATCTTTATTTAGTGATCTATCCAAACTACTTTATTTTTTATGAAAGTAGAAGGAATTGGTAAGGTCTTTTATTTGCTATGTTGGTCCCACAAGATGATTAGGGGATAAGGTTTGTCAGCTGCTGACCCCAGCACACACAAATGCACATGCACACACACACACACACACACACACACACACACACACATATATATACACACATACACACCTGTGATGTTTAATTTCGTGTGTCCACTTGATCAGGCTAAAGAATACCCATATAGCTCTGGCAAAACATTATTTCTGGGTGTGCCTGTGAGGATGTTTCTGGAAGAGCTTAGCATTTGAATTAACAGACTGAAAAGTATCCTAAAGAGGATCACCTTCACCAATGTGGGTTAGCATCACCCAATCCACTGATGCCTAAATAGAGCAAAAAGTTAGAGGAAGAGAAAATGTGCTGTTTGCTTAAGGGGAGACATTTCTATTCTCCTACTGTCAGACATCAGATGATCATGTTCTCAGGCCTTTTGACTCACACCAGGACTTAATCCCACATCAGTCCCTCAGATCTTGGGCCTTCATGTTTGGACTGAAATTACCTCATCTGCTTTCTTGGGCTTTCGACTTTCAGATGGCAGATTCTGGCACTTCTCAGCCTCCATAATCACATGAATCAATTCCTCATTTATGCATATATATATATACACACACACACATACATACACATATATAAATATATAGATATGTGTGTGTGTCTGTGTACTAGTCAAGGTTCTCCAGAGAAACAGAACCAATAGGAGACATTATATATATATATACACACACACATACACTTATATAAACACACACACATATACATATATATCCCTATTGGTTCTTTTTATCTGGAGAACTCTATTACACCATAATCATTATAAAATTTAATAGTGTTAGTAAGAAAATGAAATCAGTAGTAACATATATGTGAGAATTGGGGAGGTCTTATTTAAAGTAAATAATTTAATGCTGGGGCATGATTAGGATAAGAATAGTTCATGATATATCAATCATATGGAATTGGTGTACACAGTAAGGTAAGGGTGTGAAGCAAGCTTGAAGAATAGCTATAACACAAAAATTCTAGTGAATGACTTATTGTGAGAAAAGGGGCACTACTGTGATGTGAGTTAGTTGAATGTTCTTTTGTTCAAATATATGAATTTTTAGGAAATCCCAGAAACATCCAAAAATTACATGCAATTTCATCATTCTGGATAAGAATTTCTGGATTAGTAAGATAATGTTCTTAATCCATTTAGGCTATGTGGACATATTTTGTCTCAGTTCTCAGGTGACAAAAAGCCAAGGGAGTTCCAGCTTCAGGTAAGATGGAGTAATCACAAATGTACCTTGTCTCTCTTATTGAATAAAATTATAAAATTTAGACACTGTACATGGGGAAGCTATGTGAGAACTTTGAAAAGTACATAGTAGCGGGAAGATTGCAGAGGAAGATCAGAATTTGAAGTACCAAATTGGTGGTGAGTTTCTCATTTTTTCTTCTGGTATCTCCAATCTTGGGCCCAACATAGGAACCCAGACAGGGTTCCAGGAGAAATTAATTCTGACTTAAGAAGCAGAAAGGTAGATAAGTAACTTTCAAAAAAAGTAGGAGAAATCTCCCGCTTTATTTTCTTTTTCTCGCTCCTTTTCTTCTCAGGCCTCTGATTCCCCAGTGGTAGTGGCGCTGGCAATAAAAGCATTGGGAGCAGAGACCCAGGTGCCTAAAGTTGTGAGAAAGATAAGCTTGCTTTTCTGATAAGAGGGGCTGGCGTCATAGAAGACCCACAAATGTGACACATGTAAAATTTGAAGAAATAATGGCTGAAAAAGTTCCAGATATGGTAAAAGACAAAAACCTACAGCTCTGAGAAGCTTAGTGGAATCCAAATAGGTTAAGCCCAAAGAAATCTATGCCTAGACACATCGTAATAAAGCTGCTGAAAACTGTCTTGGTGCCCATAACTCAGTGGTTAGGGTGCCAGCCACATACACTGGGGCTGGTGAGTTCAAACCCAGCCCAGGCCTGCTAAAAACAACAATGACAACTACATCCAAAAAATAGCCAGGTGTTGTGGCAGGCACCAGTAGTCCCAGCTACTTGGGAGGAGGAGGCAAGAGAATCACTTAAGCCCAAGAGTTTTAGGTTGCTGTAACCTGTGGTGCCACGGCATGGAGGGTAGCATAGTGAGACTCTGTCTCAAAAGAAAAGTAAAGAAAAGAAAGACGAACTGCTGAAAACCAAAGACAAAGAAAAAAATTCTTGAGTACAGCCATAAAAACACAATATTTATCATGAAACAATGACTTCACTGTCTGTGGATTTCTTACTGGATTGCAATAGCTCCACCACTGCACTCTGACCATCTTGCATGTATCCCCATAGGCCACACAAACCAAGCTAAGCCATACTTTGACCTAAGCCTTAAGGAACCATCTTGTGATCTTCCTAAAACATGGTAAGATAGTCAACCCATGGGGATCTATCAAAAGGTTGCTTCTCACTTGCTCCCAAGTGAGAGGAGGCCAAGACCCAAGTCTTCATCTACCTCCCTGGTTCTGGTGAAATGTAGTACTGTCCATTTTGCCTCCTCCTCTTGGGGTACAGCTTTAAGCTACAAAACTGCTTATCTAAAGTCCACAGTTGGCTCTTCTATGACACAGTGATCCCTGCTTATTTTGTTAATCATCTGGCCCATCCAGTTCAGTGTCATGCTATGGCTTAGGGATGCAGAAAGTTGACCAATGCTGATCTTGTTTATACTATCTGTGTAACTAATCAACTGTCTAACAACATTTGGACTTGCTGACTCCTTACTAGCTGAGTCTATGGAAGAGTAACAACCCAATCTATCAGCTGCTACCACATTGCTGCTTAGGGAATGCTTGACACTCATCAGAAACCATTTAGGCTAGAAGGAAAATGTAAAACACTTTGAAGGTGCTACAAAACAACTCTCAAGACACAATTTTAGGTGGAAATATTCTTAAGGAAGGAATGTAAAACAAAGATATTCTTAAGTGAAGGGAAACTGAGAGAATTAATTGCCAGATAACTGCTCTAAAGATTCGCTAAAGGAAGTTCTTCATTCTAAGAGGGATATGGTACCAGAAGGAAACTTGAAACATCAGGAATGAAAGAAGAACAACATAAATGATAAATATCTGGGTAATTATAAAAGACTATTCTTTTTATCTTGATTTTTACGTTAGAGTAAAACCTCTGTAAAGTTACCACCCAAGGGACTGTAGCAAACTGTTCCATAGATGGAGGTGGTCAATCTAAGGAACTAGGGGCCTACTGTACTGATATGTACATATGATATATGTCTGGTCTCTGAAAATTAGTTCAACTTAAAGAGGTGGTCAGTGCAGGGACGTGGTCAACTATGGAGGTTCTACCATACATTCAAGAGTTGAAATTAAGACTTATATCATCATCTGATTGGGTTTTAATATACAAAGATGTAATATATAATGCAAACTACAATATAAGCTTTAAGAGGATAAAGGTACTAATATAGTGATAAGATTTTTATATTCCTTTTAAGTATTAATCTATTAATGCTAAGTAGACTATAAAAAGTTAAATATGAAAAAAGTTAAATATGTATATTGTAATCACCAGAGCAGTGTTTTTCAATCTTTTTAATCTTATGGCACACTTGAACCTAATAGCTAAACTTCCATGGCACACTTACATTATGTTGATTTTAAAAAAGAGAGAGAGAGAGAAAAAGAATATACTTACTGTGCTTTGAAATTATTTCAAAAATAATTTAATTAATTATCTTTAAAAATGTTTGTGGCATGCCTAAGATCCTCTCATGGCACACCATTGTGCCGTGGCACATTGGTTGACAATCACTGCACTTGGCTGGGCTTGCTGGCTCACGCCTGTAATCCGAGCACCCTGGGATAACAAGGTAGGTGGATTGCTTGAATTCACTAGTTCAAGACCAGCCTGAGAAAAAGTGAGATCCCCATCTCTACTAAAAATAGAAAAACTAAAGCAAGAGGATCACTTGAGCCCAAGAGTTGGAGGTTGCTGTAAGCTACAATGCTGTGGCACTCTATCCAGGGCAACAGCTTGAGACTCTGTCTCAAAGAAAAAGAAAAAAAGGAAAAAAATCACTGCACTGGAGCTACATATAAAAGAGAACTAGTCAAAGATACATAATGAAAACAATAGATAATTTAATGTGTATCATTGAATCATTAATGTTTCAATAATCCTAAAGAGGAAAGAGAAGTAGAAAACACGAAAAGTAAAGAAAACCAATAGAGGACAAATAATGAACGGCAAACCAAATCTAAACCTATTAGTAGTCACATGAAAAGGTTTAAACACACCACTTAAAAGGTAGAGAGTCCCAAAATAAATGTAAAAATTTACAGCATCCAACTGTAAAACTTGTATACAAGAAACTCATTTAAATGTAATGACATAGCTACATGAAAATTAAAATGATGTAAAAAGATATACCACCAACCATTAACTCCACTTAGCTGGAGTGGATAAATAAATGTCATACAAATTATTAATAAAATTCCAAACAAGAAAGATTGTCAGAGGGTCAAAGATTAAAAAGGGTCATTCTATAATGGTAAAAAGACCAATTCACAAAGAATAAAAATTCTAAATGTGTATGCACCAGAAACAGAGATTTATAATATATAAAGCAAAAACTGACAACTGAAAAGAAAACTACAGAAATTCACAAGCATAATTGGTGAGTTCAATGCTTTTTTCTTAGTAACTGATAGATTTAGAAAACAAAAAAATTCATCGAGGATATGAACAACACCATCAAGCAGGAGGAGCTGTCACGTGTTAAATGTTCTAGCTAGCCAAAAAATGGCAGAACCAATATTCTTTTCAAGTATACATGGAACATTGATCAAAGAAGACTAAATCCTGGTACATAAAACAAACCTCAACAAATTTAAAAGAACTGAAATCCTACAGAGTATGTTCTATGACACAAAAGAATTATGCTACAAATTAATGAGAGGAAAACAACTGAAAAATATCCTAACATTTGGAAATTAAAGTATTTTTATTTTTTTAATTCAAAAAATTTAGGGGGTACAAGTGCTTTTTCGTGTTATACGGATGAATTGTGTCATGCTGAAATTAAAGCTTTGAGTGTACCAACTAACAGAACAGTGTACACTGTACCCAATAAGTATTTTTTTTTTCTTTTTGAGACAGAGTCTCACTTTGTTGCCCTCAGTAGAATGCTATGGCATCATAGCTGACAGCTCAAATTCTTGGGCTCAAGTGATTTTCTTGCCTCAGTCTCCCGAGTAGCTGGGACTATAGGCACCCACCACAACGCCCGGCTGTTTTTAGAGACAGGGGTCTCATTCTTGCTCAGGCTAGTCTTGAATCTATGAACTCAGGACAGTCCACCTGGCTTGGCCTCCCAGAGTGCTAGGATTATAGGAGTGAGCCACTGTGCCTGGCCTCCAAGAAGTAGATTTTTATCTCTCAACCCTTCTTATCTTTCAATGTCCATTACACTTTTATGATCATACATTTTCCTTGAGGAAAATTATAAATACTTTAATTGAATATAAATAAAACTAAAATTATCAAAATTTGTAAAATGCTATGAAAACACTGATTAGAGGAAATTTGAAGCATTAAATGTTTATTATAGAAAAAAGTATTACCTCAATAAATTTGGAAAATTAGAGTAAAATAAGCCTAAGTCAAGCAAAAAGAATGAAATAATAAAGACAAAAGCAGAAATAAATGACATAAAAAACATAGAAAAAAATCAATGAAACCAGAAATCAATCAAATTTATGAACCTTTAGCAAGAGTATTGAAGAAAAAAGAAACTGTATTTATGCAAATTACATGATTATTTATGAAAAATAATCTCCAAGAACTAATAAGTAAGTTCAGCAAACTTACAGATTACAACTTTGACACACAACATATTTCTACACAGTAGCAATGAGCAATTGAAAACAGAAAAATTTTTTAAATATATGTATATTACCTCCAAGAATATTAAATATTTTGTTATGAATGCAACAAAACATTTACATTTTTTATAAAAATAATGAAAAATATCAAAGATGACCTAAACAGAATGTTATACTGTGTTCATGAATTAGAAGACTCAACAAAGGAAAGATGTCAATTTTCCCAAAATTGATTTATGTACTTAATGTAGTTCCAATTAAAATTCCAGAAAGGCTCATTAAAAAATAGATTTAGAAAAGCTGATTCTAAAATTTATAGAGAAGGCCAAAGCACTAGGATAGCCAAAATAATTTAGAGAAAAAGAATAAAATTGGAAGACTCACATCATCCAATTTTAAAACATACTATAAAAAGCAAAGTGATCAAGGCAGAAGGACACAAGCAGAGTGATAGACACACAGATCAATGGACTAGAATAGAAAGTGAAGAAGTAGTTCCACACATGTATGGCCAATTGATTTTCTAAAAACCCTTATTGAGGAACAATTTATAAGCTATCAATTTCCTAATTTTAAATGTACAATATGATGAATTTTTAGTAAACTTAATGAGTTGGGCAGTTTTAGAATATTTTTATTATCTCAATAAAATTCTTCATGCCAGTTCACATTAAATCACTATTTCTACTCCTAGCCCTAGGAAATTACTAGTCTACATTACTTCTCTCCTAGATTTGCCTTATCTTGACATTTCATATAAATAGAATCATACAATATGTGGTCTTTGTGGGTTGGCTTTTTTTCTGTGTAATAATATAATTCAACTAATTTTATTAAACAGCACTTTATTCCAGGCACTTTAAACTAGGCTCCTAGGAAACAAGAAGAGAAATGGATCTTATAGTCTATTGGGATAAACAGACAGCAACCACATAATCATCCAAATAAATGCTTTCAATTAAGTTTCTTTTTTTTATTGTTTGGGATTCATTGAGGGTAAAAATAATTAGGTTATACTGATTGCATTTTTTATAACTTCCTCTTATAATTGTGTCTCACTTCCAAGAGGTGTGCGATGCACCTTGACTCCCCTTCCTCTACCCCTTCCCATTTCCCTGCTCCCTCATTCCTCTACCCTACCCCTTATATTAGCTCATCTACTGCCTTCATATTAGAATTGAGTACATTGATTCTTGCTTCTCCATATTGTGATGCTTTATTAAGAAGAATGTGTTCCACTTCTGTCCAGGTTAATACAAATGATATAAAGTCTCCATCATTTTTAATGGCAGACTAGTATTCCAAGGTATACATATACAACAGCTTGTTAATCCATTCCTGGAGTGGTAAGCATTTAAGATGTTTCCACATTTTGGTGATTGTAAATTGAGCTGTGATAAACAGTTTAGTGTGAATGTGTTTATAATAAAAGTGATTTTTATCTTTTGGGTAGATGCCCAGAAATGGGATGGCAGGATCAAATGGAAGGGCTAATTTGAGTTCTTTGAGGATTCTCCATTCTTCCTTCCAAAAAGGTTGTATTAGTCTGCAGTCCCACTAGCAGTGTAAAAGTATTCCCTTCTCTCAACATCCACACAAACATCTACAGCTTTGAGACTTTGGGAGGTGGACCATTCTAACTGGGGTTAGATGATGTCTTAGGGTAGTTTTG
>CAUYRH010117955.1:0-18980 GCA_963574655.1 Perodicticus potto
GTCCCAGCTACTTGGGAGGCGGAGGCAGGAGACTCGCTTGAGCCCAGGAGTTGGAGGTTGCTGTGAGCTGTGATGCCACAGCACTCTATCCAGGGTGACAGCTTGAGGCTCTGTCTCAAAAAAAAAAAAAAAAAAAGAAAAAAAGTAGCTGCGCGTACTGGCGAGCACTTGTAGTCCCTGCTACTCCAGAGGCTGATGCAAGAGGATCACTTAAGACCAAGAGTTTGAGGTCACTATGAAGTATGATAACGCCACAGGACTCCACCCAGGGTAACAGAGGGAGACTCTATCTGAAAAAAAAAAAAAAAAAAATATATATATATATATATATATAGACAAACTAAAAATACAAATTGCAAAGGATATGTGAACTTTATAAATTTGTAAGGTTTTCTTGCTAGCAGGAATACTGCTGTGACAATTAAGAAACTATTTGGTGTGCATTGTCAAATCGAGGGAATAAATTTACTGATGTTGCTGGGACTCAGGACCCTTTCATACGCTGAGAATAAAGAAACACAATTATAGAATTTAGGAAAGAAGCACTCTCTGATACAGGATTGGAACTGGAAGTATCAATATAAATTCACTGTTTTTTTAAAGTATCTCCTAGCACATGTCTAGAAATGAACAACGATAAAAATACACACACACACATACACCATATGTACACACATATTTTACGTGTATAGACATATTTGCTTCTATGTGCCAATGCATGCTTATATATACAGAGAATATTTCTGGAAGGATACCGTAGGAGACTGCAGTTAATTCTGAGTATACTGAGGAAGTGTGGTAGGAAGGAGACTTTCTTATCACCATATTATTCTCTATTATAATTGGTTTTACCAAGTATATGCATCACCTAATTAATACTACATAATTCTTTAATGTAGCAACAAGAACAAATGTATTCTCTTTGAGCTACGAGAGAACAACCGAAAACAGACAAGCCATTCTGACCTTCAGGACTGCTATCTGGCTCATGTATGTGTTGAGTTCCTTGTTGTTGAAGGACAGCATTTTCCTTTTTCAATATTTCCAAGCTGTCTACAGCAGTACTGTGTTCAGACAGGGACTTTAAAAGGGAAATGTTGTTTACGAATTCGGAAAGTTCTGAAGAATTTCTAGGATTATTCCAGTATTGTTTGCTTTTTCTGAAAGTTTCGGCTTCAACATAGTCATGGAGTAAACATCTAATCCTTCCCAAATCATCAGATTCAGGTAAATGTGTTTCTGCGTCTTTGGAAATAAGTTGCTCTTTTCCCAGTGGGCAAAACAAAGAACTGGAAATTTGGACATTTGATTTATCAAGAGTAATACATTCAGGGTCATTTTGGTTAATATTTAATAGTTGGGTATTGTTGTCACTTCTAGAGGTTGATGGTAAATCCTGTTCATCACTTTTGTCTAAGTTCTCTGTTTGATTATTGCACAAGTGTCACTTCCCTGTGTCCGTTCTGGGGTTTTCTGCACATCATGAGGATCTGGGGGATACCAGCACCGTCTTCTTTGGGCCGCGCCCCTACTCTCCATAGTTGCCTTGCTGCCTCTGGGGTCATGATGGGGTCTCTAGTTTGGGTCTTCCAACTGGCACAATGGCTTAAATATGTACAATTTTTAGGACCAAAGAAATACTCATATTACTATCTATCTGGCTTGCTAGATAGTTATCCGTTTATACCATTGACCACACACACACACAAAATACCGCCAGAAACAAGCAGTGGCAATAGGACACTAATCATTAAGAATAAAGGACTTTTAAGGTATAAATTTTAAAATACACTGTCATAACTCTGTTGGCCTTTCCTATTTCAATGTCATCACTGTCTTGTGTCATCGTATTTCCAGCATTAAAATACTAATGTAATTTTGCTAGGTAAGCTTTCAGATAACACACTTTCTTGAATTCACTTGACCACATTAATTGCTTTCTCTTGGAGGGACAGATTTGTGCAGGTCCCAGCTCTCTTTATGGAATAGCCATCTCCTAAAGATGCTGCCGCCTCTGGACTTTTTAATACAGGCAGATGTTGACTTAGAATTTATTTCTAATACATGATGTTTTTTTATCTAATTAATACTTGTTTTCTTTCTCTCTAAGGTTTTTTTCCAGAATGACTAAAACCAACTATAACTGTACAAAAAGATTATTGTTTGACTATGTAATGAATAGGGTTAAAGCAACATTTAAGAGAACCCTTCCAAATTTAGCATAATGTGATTTCAGTGCATTTGATTCACTTGTGAAGGAAAAGAACAGAGGTAACGGCCACCTTCCCTACTTTATTAATGATGTAGGTCCTATTTACACTTCCATTTTCAGCAGAAGAAATGGAATAAATATGATCTCCGAGTCAGCGTTTGCTGCTGTAAGGCAGCAAGTGTGTTTGTAAGTCCCAGTAGACCGATTCTGAGAGACAGAGGTGCTTCTGTTGTCTATCAACTATCCCTAAAAATCAAAGAGAAAGTTCTTTATTAGGTTACAATATGAGAAGAAAAATATCATGGGAAGAATATCATTTAAATTCAGAATTTCATTAGGTCAGCTCGAGGGGAGAACCCTACTGTAACGCGGTGCTCTAAAGGAGCAGGGTCCACCCTGCCACCTACGGCCACAGGCTGATTTTGTAAGGATTGTTTTGTTTATCTGTGGTGCTAGATATCACAAAAAAGTGTCTGCAGACTTTTTTTTTTTTTTGTCAGTCATCTTTCCTTAGTGTTTACTTATTTAATGCGTGACTCAAGACAGCTCTTATTCTTCCAGTGTGCAATAGAGGAAAAAGTGAAGTTGGATTCTCCTGCCGAAAGCAAGGGTCTATGGTAACACTTGTCTACAAATTCACTGAAATTGAGCGTGGGTAATGGTGGATGCTTATTTAAGCCAGCCCCTTGCTTAGGAAAAATCGGCAAGACTTTTGTGTATTCACAGGTATTTATTTACTCAGGGGTGGGCTTCGAAGAAGGGCGAGACCACAGGTCCCTACCACAGTGGGCTAAACTTGTCCTGAGCTGTGATTCAGAGCATTAAGTAGTAGTAGGTGATCCCGTATTAGTCTCCTTCTTATGTAGATATCAAAATATGCTCTAGACCAGAATATACCTTTAATTTTTGAGTTTGTTTGAGTTACTCATACCCAGAGATTGACATTCCTGCTCCCAGCTATTAAAACCCCAGAGGATTTCCTGAGGACAGGAGGTTGTTCCTCATGAATCAAAGTAAAATTCTGAATGCATTTTTTTTAGTGCACACAGTACTGGGATGACTGGTTTGGAAAATAAAGAAATTTGTTCCAGGTACCATATTGATTACTTAGATTTGTTGGTAAGATGACTCAGCAACTTATTTTTTATTTTATTTAGTTATTATTATTATTATTTTTTTCTTCTTGTAGAGACAGAGTCTCACTTTATCGCCCTCAATAGAGTGCAGTGGCATCACAGCTCACAGCAACCTCCAACTCCTGGGCTTAGGAGATTCTTCTGCCTCAGCCTGGCGAGTAGCTGGGAGACTCAACAACTTATTTACATACTAGTTTAACTTAATAGCAAAACACTGGCTTTTGACTTATTTCATGTTCAGTTCTATCTTTTACGAGCAGCAATTTGAGCTTGGTTAAACTACTTCACCTGTTTTATCATTATAGTCTTAAAATAAAATAAGGGGATTGGGTTCCAGATGAAGATTCGAATTCCTTCCAACACTTGAAGATCAGTGTTTCCCTGGAATATTAACAAAATACAGGGACATTAACATTGTTTTTTGTCTTCATCCACCCAAACAGATGATGTTTTATAATTTTGGAAATATGAAAGTTTAAAGTAATATCACTCAGATTTATTAAAGTGTTGACTTATATATGATCCCTTAGATTCATTTTTAATTTGACATTAGTTTTAAATGGTAAATGCTTATAGCAATGATAAACCCTAAACTGTAATCAGCTCAATGAAAACAATTTTCTGGAGGTGCCACTTCCCGTCCCCCCAATTCTTTTGTCCACTCACACCATTTCAAAGTGAGCATTGTGACATTTTACCTAGACCCATTCCTTCTGGACAGTTTTTGAGCTTTGAGAACCATCTTCTTTTAAATTTAAGTTGAATAAGATACAAATTTTACTGATCACAAAAATATATCAAGGTGCCTAGTTCTTTCCTTTGTCATTTTCAAACTCTTAACCATTTGACTGGAAACCATGAAAAGTTCCAAATTGCAATGGAACCAAGAATTCTTTTGATCCAACATGCTGCTCGTGGTTATGAAGTAATGAAGGACAAATCCACTACCCATAATATGTTTTGAAACTTCAGTGCCCAGAGACTTTTTTTTTCTCCCCCAAAAATTATTCTTCCTAGTTGTTTTAAGCACTTGGAAATGTTTGAATAAATTTTTACATCCGAAGCAAATTTTACTCCCTGTGTGCGGAGAGACGCAGATCACGTTCCCACATGGCAGCTGATTTAACCCCCTACTCCTTTCTCACCAGAAACCCCATAGTACCTTCAAAAACATCATCCACTTCTTGATCTTTCTATCTGTAGCTCTCCATCTCAGTCTGTCAGTTAGAATAAGCAAGCTAATTCATGATAGCAAAATATTTGTGTAATTGGAACCGGTCATAATTTATTGCTTCTAAAATTATTTCATGGGATTGTGCTAGGCACTGTTTTTGCTGAGGCATTGAGGTTAATCTCAGTGGAAATGAGGCCTGCCCTGTTATGTTATCCTAGCATATTCCGAGAAGGAAAACAATCTCCGTAATCACGGTTTACCTACTAGTCATCTGGATTAAGAACATCCAAAAAAGTGACCGTAATATGCACATAATCATGCTGCAAATTCTGACACTCCTTCTTTTAAGCTTCGTGACATTCGGATACTTGTTTGTGTATCTCAAGGTCTGGTAATATGAGGCATTTCCTGGGAGATAAAAAGGAAGGTCCAAAAATATATCCCATGTTTTATAGCATAGAAAGCAAGCATGCAAAGAACGAAAAAGAGAAGATTAGAAAGGAAGAGAGGAAGGAGGGAGGGAGGAAGAAAGAAAAAGGGAGGGAAGAAGGTGACCTCCAAATGTTTCAGGCCATTTGCAGACTGCATGCACTTAACAGTGCTCTCAAGCTATTGAGATCTGGGCAGACAAGACAAGCAAACAGGTACCATGTCACAAATGTCACCATTTACCAACCTCCTACGAGGTGCTAAGCCCTGAACTAGGTTGGGTACCCATGGCATCTCTCATCTTTCAGTGGTCCTTCAAGGTACTAAGGAGTATTCCCTATTTTACAAACGAACGTGTGGGCTGAAAGAGGATTTAAAAATTACCTTGAGTTTAGAGACCTAGTAAATGGTAGCGATGGTGTTCACGCCTTTGTTCAAGGTATAGTATTATATAAGAATAGAATTATCACTGTTTCTGTTAGCAGTTACATTATTTGCTGCGCCAAAAAAAAGAAAAAACAACAGGAAAAAAACCATTATTGGCTTTCTTGTTCATCATAAATCTAAATCAAATGAACACCTTGTTAAATAGGGTAAATTGTTATGGAAAGTGATCATAATCACGTGAACAGTTTCATTCTGATCTGATGATTTTCACAGTGAATAGTCACTGCTATATGGCATATAACCTCATCCCCGCACTATCTGCTATACGAATTTATGATCCTCAAATCTCTTAAAATTGGTGCAAAGAAGGTTCAGTGTCCTCTGGTTTACTTGTTGTGGTTAGGTTACGTGAGAGTTCACTCTCCTGTAATCAGAGACTTCATAGGTGCTTGTTGAACGTCCAGTCATAGAAGCCTGAGTTATAGAAGAGGAGCATGTTGCCTCAGGGAACATCTTAGCCAGCAGAGATACCTATGCTTGTGAAACAAAAAAAGAAACAAAATCCTATGAAATTAAATTCTGCTGTGGAGATTAGAACATAGTTGCAGAAGTATAGACGTCTAAACAGAAATACACAGCCTTGTAGGAGGAGGTCAGTAGGAGGCTGGCTGCCAAGACACTGCAAAAGTTGCTATTCACCTTCATGAATTCACCACCAGAGTACTTACCGCCTTTAGCTGAGATGACTTGGAATCTGACTTGAACAGCATGTTAAACAGTGATCAGTTCCTCGGTTACAGGTTGATGGGAACCGAACTCTCAAAATACTAAGCTATAAACCAGAATTAAATTTAAATGACAAGTACAGACCTTCAGTGAACTCTGGGGAGTGCTTGCACGACCAGCCGCACACACACAAATCCTCATAGTCAAGTCGCACAATGGGCCCTGCCAATACTGCTTGTGAGAGAAGTGTGCCCTCCTCCTGGGCTAGTGCATGTCCTGGATTACTCCATTTTCCATTATGGGAAAAAAATCCACATATGAGTGGACCACACAATTCAAACCCATGTGGTCCAAGAGTCAACGGTATACTATTAAAAGTCCTGATGTGACTGAGGAGAAAAGAAATAACTTTTGAAGATTTTGTATATGGTATATGTGGTTTGTATACCAGTCTGTGTCGTAAGAAAGCAGCATAATAAAGTAAGGGCCTCTGTTGAAGGAACAGAAGCATTGAGGTGGTGTAGAGAAATGGCTCACAGAGGGAGCAGGAGAAAGTAGGAATCATATGTGGATAAATGAGTTGTGGGAGGCAATTGGTATAGTCTGTACGGTAGTATTAAGTTAACGAGGGCCAAGAATAATGGAATTTCAGTATACAGAGGACAAATAAACACGTATTTCCAAGTAGACAAAAATATATGAGGTGGTCATTTATAGGATGGAATATATATGGTAAAGGAGAAGGATTCTACTACATCAGAATTCATGAATCTCCTGCTGAGAAACCAGATGAGAAGCGTCAGGAGAACTTCTTCAGTTCTTCTTGTTACTTCCTTGAAAAGGGTAAAATACTTAGTCGATGAGAATAATTCATAAGAAACATAAGGTTTGAGTTTCCTTGAGACTGTGTAATTAAAGACTCCCTTTCCATTTCTTTATTCGGTACAGTAACCACTACCGAGGATGAGAAATGTGTCCTCAATTAGCTGAGTTTCCAGCGGGATTTGACAATGTCCATAGTTGGAGATAGGTTTGAAAGGGAAACAGTGTAATACCTAGACCATAGAATTAAAACACAGCAAGTTGCTTAACCAGTATTAAATGTATACAACAAATCAAAGTGCTCTCCATGGGAATGGTAAGTGTGTGAGAAAATGAAGGATAATTAGCATTATAATAAATTTCTAAAGCATTGTGTCTAGCTTATCACTCTCCATAAAGTCTAGTGTCCTTGTTTTTAAAAATCCACTTGTAATTGTTTTTGAGAAAATTAGTTATGCTTCTATTTGATATGACTGTCCAGAATTAGAGGAAAAAAGGACAAAATGTTCAAGATTGCAAATACTGGTTAGATAGGGATATTTCATGACTATTTGGTGAACTCTGGCTACATCTACTTGCACATAAATAATATGTTGCCATATGACGTATGTGGGAATTCACTCCCTTCATCCACCCATCATCACTCAATATTTATTTAGTTCCTGCTATATGTGCACCAAAGACCATGCTAAATATTGAGGATACAGAGATTGCTAGATGGCCCTCTCTTCTCCAGAAAGCACTGAATACTAAAGGGACAGCCTTGCAAAAACTATAACTCAAAATAGTCATGGATGTGGTCAGGACCATGCTGCAAAGACATTGCAGTCTCTGCCTGTGGGCTCACAAATGACATCTCTAAGAAACTCATATTTAATTGAAATCTGAAGAAGTGGAAGTGTGCCAAGTGCAGTGGGGAAGGTAATACTATTGGTCATAAGAGATTTAATTGATCAACTTTTTAAATATTGAGCATGAAATCCTTTATCTGAAAGAACTGCGTGCTCAAAGTTTTAAAAGTTGCCATTAGCCAGTGTCTAAGGATATCGCATGAAATGTACCCCTGTATGTGCTTGGAGCCCATTAGTCATAACTTGGTGATATAAAGTGCGTTCTTGACCTATGACAGGACTATTACTGCTGCAGTTGCTGTACCAAAAATGTGATCATATTTGCCATCTGGTGCAATTTGCTGTCTCGCCCAGGTTGAGGTTGTCAAATGACTAAAGCTCTAAGTAGCCCACAATTACTCAGTTGCCCAGAGGCCCACAAGTAGAATGGAAACTTGTCTGGGTTTCATCAGATCTCTGAAGTAAAGTCTGTGGTGAGGGCAGGGAGAGGATGCATGTTGCTCTATCTTTATTATCCTTTGTAGTCTCAAGTACTTCAGTTCTCATAGCAACCAGCTGGAGCTGCTCAGTGTTCAGGGTCATAGAGTCGGAAGGGTCTTCTAGCCAGAGTGCCATATGGTTGATGGGGTGTAGAGACAGAAGGATGAGGAAAAAAAGCATGTCTTGCCCTCAGGGAGATTACGTTCTAAGTTCCTTTTTAGAATTGCCTTTGCTGTATATTTTAGCACATTTAAATGTATATTGCTTAGTAATTGAGATCAGAGTATGTACATTGGTACAAATGGCCAGTTGTTGTTGGAACTCAATTTCACCGATCTCTGTGATCATTAATAGGGCTCTTCAAAAAAATTGCCGAAATAACAGGACCTAAGGTTATAGTAATGGGAAGGTTCTCACTCTACCCAATGTTTTGAAACTTTGTTTTTTATTATTTTCTTATCCATCAGAGAAATTTGGAAGTGAAATGCATGATTCTTGGTATTTGCAGACGGGGACATTTGAGCCTCAGTGGAGTAAGTGGATAGAGTCAAATTTCCGAATATATGAATACAAGTAAAGAGATAAAATATGTAGTACTAGCTTGTATTTAAAACCTGTCTACCTCTTCTGTCAAGGAGCTAGAAATCTAAGAGAAAACATCTGGAGCAAACTAGGGAATGAAGTGAGTTATAATATATTTGAAACTGTTAAAAACTGTCGAATTTTCTAGTAACACAGGAACCTATTAAAAGATATGGGAGAAATACTGGATATTAAAGCACCTTGAAGGGGCAATTTTAACAGGATAAGAATGAAAGAAATAGACAGCAAAAGGAAAATTTTAAAAGTGAGAAGAGGAAAATAAAATAAACCTAAGGCCAAATAATCTCTGCCTAGGGATATAGCCCGGGAAGGTGGATTTAGCCAAGTGGGCGCTAAGCCTAGTATTTCTTACTTCCCTTTTCGTGCCGCGAAATATGAAGTAATCGCATTAGCAGGACTTAATACAGTGATCCAATCACCTAACAATCTCGATTGTTTTCCCTTTATGTGAAGAATTTTGTTCTGTTTCTTAAGAAATGGCAGTCTTTTTTTTTAAGTTCCTAATTCAGTAATCAATTTCTGTAGAAAATATAATCCCACATACCCCATCAATCCTTTGTTGTTGGAAATACAAGTAAATGGTGATCCTAGAAAAAGTATGAGGCTCAGAATTGCTCTTCTATTTGAAAACGTGGTACAAATAGGACGAGTTGTTTCTCTAAATTCTCGAATTCTTAATTTCCCACTAAGGAGGTTAAATTATGTCTCTTTTGTCAAGATTTGAAGTCTCCGAAAATGCGGTTAATGTCGGTACTTCACCAAATTTTCATTAACTAGTTTATTTTGGTCTCCATAGAATCTCATTTCCTAGTGAAAATTGAGTATCTTAAAACTGCTAAGTAAATTACATTAAAAAATTCTTTCATACCAGATTTATCTGGTTCCGCCACTAGAGTCTGCATATTCGTATATTGTGTCAAGTATCCTGAGAGCTTAATTCCATAGCTTGAGGATGGACCTAGTTAAAGTAGATACTGGCTTCCTTGGGATATAAAAATGAGAGTGATGCAGGAGAATGTTACATATATGTACACGCATATATGTGTACATGTGTTTTACATATGTGCTCACATGTAAACACATACACATATACACATATTTTTATAGTGATCACTAAAGAAAAGGCAGGAAAATCAAGCAAGCAGTCAAAATCTTATTAGCTGTTTGAACATTCTTACCATAGAAAGTAGACAGCAGAGGTGAACTTTTTTTTTTTTTAGAAATCTATGAATGTAATAGAATTTTCCTTAGATTATAAAAACGTCCTCCATTTACTAAGCACCATCTTTATGCCAGACCCCATTCTCCCGTTACTTCTTAGAACTTCTCTGATTTACCTTATGTCTGGTAAGGGGTAAGGGACCTATTGCTTGTCAGAACAGTGAGATGGAGCGTATATATTCCAAAGTGTTCTTCTGTGTTCTAAAGGATGACCTTTTGAAGTATGATTTGTGCTACACATTATATAAGAAAAAGGATTTTGTCCTGTGAGGGGCGCATGTGGCCAGTGGTAACCAGAGTTCTCCTCCTTTTGACAGTCAGCAGTTGGGGAGACGTCTGTGAAAGTAACAGAGGAGGGGAGAGATAGTGTAGTGTTTCCAGTGGAGGCAGCTCGGCTTGCCTGGAAGGACTCAGTGCTTCTGGTCCTGGGCCTGCACATTCAGGAGGCAGACTGCAAAGCAAGGGACTCGGCCAAGGGGTGACTCCGCTGTGCATCTCAGCACTGCCCTACGTGTTGCCCTAACTCACCGCCTAGTAACCAATCTTGAAGGACTTCGTAATACACTTGCACTTATAAAGTTGCTGTCCACAGATATTACATGTAGAAAATCATGGTATTTGCTCATAAAGTGCTGCAATACAGACCTTGGAAAATAATGAATTTTTCCGAAAAATAGAGTAATTGGTGTGCATTTGTGGGTATCACATAAGTATGTAGTCTAAGTTGCAGGGGTTTTTGAGACTGGGTTTCTCTATGGGCTAGAGTGCAGCGGTATTATCTCCTCTAATTCCTGGATTCGAGCAATGCTCCTGCCTCAGCCTCCCAAGTAGCCAAGCCTACATTTGTCTGCCACAATGCCTGGCTAATTTTTCTATCTGTAGTAGAAACAAGGTCTTTCTCTTGCTGAGGCTGGTCTTGAACTCCTGAAATCAAAGGATCTTCCCACCTTGGCCTCTCTAAGTAGTAAGATTATAGGTGTGAGCCTCCACACTAGGCCTAGTTGCATGTACTTTCCACATAGCTAACATACATCAAAGGTAGTATGACTTGGTTCTTAAATCAGAAAGAAAAAAAAGCTGAGATTTAAAAATGGATAGACCATTGAATTCAGCTATTTGTTTTACCAAAGAGGAACTTGAAGCCGAGAGCCATTTTATATTGAACACCGATTTTTAAAAAAAATAATCAATCATCAATTAGGATTCAAATGCTCATGTTTACACTTGTCAAAGTATAAGTCTATGGATCTGCTCTTACTGAATTCCAATTTTGACTAATGAATTACACTGGAAATCCTGTAATTTTTTTGAAACCTCAGAGTTTTTTTTCAGATGCATGTATGAGACACCTTTTCATTATGAAATAAATAGTCACAAAGTGTAAATACTCAGCATGGATACTAAAGAGTTTTATTTTTTTTTAATGCTCATATTCAGGAACCGTACATGAGATTCTCTGTTATCCTAAAAGGAAGGAAAGTTTTGATCTCACTTTGGTGTTTAAAACAAACTCATTTTATAATTTTCACAAATGTCACCAAATGATACATTTTTGTGTCTGGTGCCTTTTAAAGTATCTTATGCTGCTTATCAGCTTATTTAAATGTTTTCTTTTGAAATCAGGCCTAAAGTCATGGCAATGCTTTGATAAGCATTACATGCCTTCTGTCCAAATTTTATAATCGTGCTAACTTAAATATTTCCCTCAGCTTCATATAAATCTGTGTCTAAAATACCTTGCCTTTTGCCAATGTAGCAACTTTTATAGTGTAGATAAGAAAAGTGAAAGAACATAACTGACAGTAAATCCTTAAAAATTTCTTGATTAATGATAAAGTGATAAATTTTGATTCATCTTCACCTTAAACAGAAAATAATTTCCTTTACAGTCACCGACAATTGCGTAATGAACAGCATGACCCTGGCCTTTTATAGTCATGTTTAGGCAACAGAATTCAGCTATTCAAAGAACAAAATTTGGTCAGAATGGAGACAGGAGCAGCAGCCTGGAAGGTGGCTTCCAGGAGGTGGTGGAGTGTTTCCTATGCCTGGAACGGTCATGATGCCGGGCAAGTGAGCGTATATTCCAGGCCTGCCTCCTGATCTTAAATTTTAATTCTCTCTAAGTCTTGTACTTTCCCACTTCAATATTCCTAGGTGTCCCCAAATCAGTGGTTGGAATGCACAGAGGGAAGGCCTACCTTTTCCCTTTCCCTCCCTACCTCTGAAGAATGCTGTCCATTCATTCATATCTTTGTATGTATTTTTGAAAGTAAAAAAGGGAATGATGAGATGCTCATCCTTGAGAGAAAAATTTTGCTTTAATCTGTATAAGGTTAATTTTATTTCTCAAATCTAGTTTCTCAGATTCCTTGAATGCAGTGACTCTGTTATTGGCACATGTAATAAAGGTATTTTATCATTTATAAAAACTGTAATTTATTATTTATTTATTTATTTTGAGACAGTTTCACTTTGTCACCCTCGGTAGAGTGCTGTGGCGTCACCTCCCGAGTAGCTGGGACTACAGGTGCCCACCACAATGCCTGGCTATTTTTTGTTGCAGTTTGGCCAGGGCCAGTTTCAAACACACCACCCTCAGTACATGGGGCCAGCACCCTACCCACTGAGCCACAGGTGTTGCCCATGAACTGTTATTTAATAACAATCTACTCGATACACATTTTACAAATGTCCACACACCATAAAGTATCACACCTGGGTGGCCTAAATGTTAATGAGATTTTTTCATATATAAAACTAATTACAAGATAGGCAGTAAAAAAGAGGACAACAAGTGGTCTAGAAAGCAACTTAGATATCATGCCTTGTCATAGGAACAGTCTCTCCGTTGACATAGTAATATTAGCTGCCTAAACTTAGGCATTCTTTCAGGTCTAGTACAATTGTATGAGATGATGGGTTTGTAATGGGCCTATTTTCCCAGTTAGGATAGCTCACTGAGGATGGGCTGTCATACATTTCAGGAACTGATTGGTCAAAGGAGAGAAATGCTGACCAGGTAGGTGGATGCATTTCATACATTAATAGATTGAATATCCATGGCACTGTTACTGTGCCTGTTTTATAAGTTACAAAGTGCAGACACAAAAATTTAATACTCCATGCTTTTGGAATTGATTTATGGACCCTTCTGAAGTGAAAGAAGCAAGTGTTAATAATAATAAACTTGTATACAGAGGATGCCAAGAAATGTATACACATTTTAAGAAAGGAAAAACTGTATTAAAATTCTAATGAAATAATCTGATAACAAAAGATGAATACAGGTTGCAATTGAGCACCTTTTATAAACGTGTTGCATTTTACTTCTGCATTTCTAATAGGTGTTCATATGTGACTTGTATTCATCTTTTGTTATCAGAATAAATTGAGTATTACAATTTTAATACAGTGTTTTCCTTTCTTAAAATGTGTATACATTTTTTCACAAACCGTGTGTATGTGCGTGTGTGTGTGTATGGAAACACACACACACGCACATACACGGTTACGTTGTTCTAGGCAGGTGAGATTCAAGACAGCTGACAGTTACTCGCACAAGTAAGAAGGCCAAGGGGGCTTGTTCTCAGGTCTGACTTGAGTCAAAAGTAATCATCATCGCTTGCCATGCAGTACAACACACCACTAAAACTTACTCCTCGGGGTACCTGAAACTGAGTCCCCCTTGATCCACTTCTTCCCTTTTCCCATCCCACACCCCACTACCCAGCCTCTGGCTAACTACTTTTCTACTCTCTGTTTTTATGAGATTGACTTTTTCAGATTCCATGTGTGAGATCATGCAACATTGTCTTTTTGTGCCTGGCTTATTTCACTTTGCAAAACATCTTCCAGTTCTATCTGTGCTTTTGCAAATGACAGAATTTCCTTTTCTCAAAAAAGGCTACATGGTACTCCCTTATGTATATCTACCATATTTTCCTTATCTGTTCATTCATTAGTAAACTTCGGTGGCTTCCACAGTGTGGCTACAGTGTGCAATGCTGGAATGAAACTGACTGCTCACACCCCCTGGACGTACTGACTGCAGCGGCACCACTGGACCAGATGGTAGTTCTGCTTTTAGTGTTTGGAGGAAATTTCATACTGCTTACCAGAATGGCTGTACTAATTGAAATTCTTACCAACAATGTTTTGTGTGTTTTGACATCACATTTCATCCCATAAATTCGTATAATCATTATTGATCAAATAAAAGAAATTTAATTGATTAAAAAAAAGTGATGATCTGGGCAGTTTATCACTATAGGAGGAGCTTTAAGGTCTACTTTTCCACGGAGTGAAGTCTTCCTTGGGTCACATATATTGTCAGGAATAGCAATGTAAAAACAATATGAAACTTCCACTTACTGGGCAACTATCGTTAGCCACAATGCTGAAGACTCCACATACACTGCGTCTCTCATTTATTCCTCACAACTTTGAGAGTTAATGAACATTACCCCCATTCTGTTAAAGAGAATCTGGAGAGTTTAGAATTCTCAACAAATGGTTTATGAATAGTGACATTGTAGGCTGAATGATTGTTGTGTCCTGTTTAACCAGAGACAGTAACGAGGTGGTCAAGAATGTGGACTTTGAAGCCTAGAGCTAGCCCTCTGCCCCCATTCTGTACTCTTACCTGTACAACCTTTGCCTTGTTTTGTAACCTCGCTGGACTTCTAAAATGCATATAATAGTTGCCAAATGGGGCTGTGTTTGAAGATTGGGTGAGTTGATATTTATGAAGCATCTGGCTCTCAGTATGCACTACATTATATTTACTTTTATTATGATTATTATTTTATGCGAATATTTTAGATGCCTTCTGGGACTGATAAAAATAAATTCATTCAAAACCCACAGTAAGACATCCCCAAACTCCAGTAAAAATGGCTTTTACAAAAAGTCCCAAACAACAGATGATGGCATGGCTGTGGAGACGAAGGGACACCTATGCACTCCAGTAGGACTGCAAACTAGTATAACCTCTGTGAAAAATGTCCAGGGGAATTCTGGGAAAATGGCCGACTGGTAACAACCCTCGGCAGAGGCTCCAAAGCAGAGGAAGAAAACCTGGATGGAATTGGACTCTATGAAGGCAAAGGTGGGGAGCTGAGCCAAGACAGAATTTTGGCAAGCAAGCTGTAACTCCAAAGAAGAGCATTCAAGGAAACAAATTATGGGTACAAAGTCTATCCACTAGAGGATGGGAGACCCCTCCCCTGAGCAGGAGGGGTGCCACAGGCTATCTGCAAACAAGCAGGGAACAAAAGCCCTCTCTTTTTACCTCACTGGAGAAAGTCACTAAACTCCAGATCTCTTTCTCCGGGGAGGTCCTACTTATAAGCCTAGACACCACCCTGACAGGCATAAAATTGAACAGATATTTTCTCCCACAAATCCAAACTCCAGGCCACCTTTTCCCTCTTACATGGCAGTCTGAAGTTCTGCCCTCTGCAGAGCAGAGCACAGAGTGTTTGGTCTTGTCCTGGGAGATCTGGGCATAGTGTGGACCGCCAACCATCAGAACAGAATCTGTGACTAACGAGGAAGAAAGAGGATGTGGGAAGAAAGGGACACTTGGAGGAGGAGCAGTTCCCTGGTTATGACTATGCCCAGTCAGTGGTGGTGTTGACCCTCAGTTTGGGCTCTGTCTGCTGAGATAGGGTACAGAACCCCCAGCTCTGATGGCACCCAGGCAGAAGAGTGGTTGCCCCATGTGGACTGAGTTTGGTAGACAGGGCTGGTCCCCAACCCCTGCTGGACCTATAAGCAGAGGCTTGCTAGGCATGGACTGAGACCTGAGAGCAGGGGTGTGGTCCCCTGATTCCAAAGGACCCTCGAGCAGTGGCTTACTGGGTGTGAACCAAGACCTGAGGGCTAGGGCATGGTCCCCTGTCTCCAGCAAGGCTGGTGAGCAGAGGCTTACCAAGTGAGGACTGAGACTTGTGGGCAGTGTGAAGTGCTCTGACTCTAACAGAGCTTGTGAACAGAGGCTTGCCAGGCAGTAGACTGAGACTGGCAGGTGGGGGCTTGGTCCCCTAACTCCAAGTGGTTTGACAAGCAGAGGCTAGCTGGGTGTGGACTGAGACTGGAGGGTGGTGCCCGGTACCTTGACTCCACAGAGCTTGCAAACAGAGGCTTGCCAGGCAGTGGCCTGCAACTGGCAGGCAGGGATGTGATCCCCGGACTCCAACTGGTCTGGCAAACAGAGGCTAGCTGAGTGTGGACTGAGACCAGTGGCTCCAGCTGGGCCTGTGAGTGGAGAAGTGGACAACAATGTGAGTCTGTTGGGCAGGAGTGTGGATCCCTGGCTACAATTTTGTTGCTGGAGACCCTTGAATCCCTCTCTGTTGAGCAGGGTTTATACTGCCTGAGACAATTTAATTGGAAACCATGTCTGGGGCTGTCCACTTGGGGACATTCTGAGGTTGACCTTTGAAGTTCTCTAGCAGAAAATAACTGAAGGGTGGGGTCTGGGCACCGCAGCTGTTTGTATCTCTTCACAGTAGAGATTTAAACCTAATGCTGTGATTTCCTAGGATAGGGTAGAAGTTGACTAATATCAAAACAGAGCTAGTTTGCACTATCTCACCAAGTAGATCCTCAGAGTCTCTGGCTAAAACTCTGAAAAGGGCCTTTATAAGGCTGTCAGAGATAAGCCACAATTACAAAGCCTAGCACTTAGGTAAAAGGAGCTATCTCTATTACCTGGGAACCCCAATTCAATCTCACCCTACCAGTTCTAATAACCAAACAGTGGAAAATAAACATGGTGCGGACCCGACAGAAGAACTCTTGCAACATGAATAACCAGAGTAGATCAACCCCTCCCCCAAAGAAATGACAAAGGAAAGAAATGACAATTGAAGATGCCATGCATAGACAAATGGCAGCAACATCAGAAATCAGATTCAGAATATGGATGGCAAATAAGATAAATAGAATGGAAGAAAAGATAGAAATTGAATTCCAAAGAGTAGTTCTAAATTTGTCTCAAGGAATTAATGAATTCAAAGCCCAAGTCACCGAAGATATGGACATAATGAGAAAAGAGATAGCAGAGCTCAAGGAAATGAAAAAGTTAGTGGAGGAGCTCCAAAACACAGTAGAATCCCTCAGTAACAGAGTTCACCAGGCAGAAGAGAGGATCTCTGAAACTGAAGACAAAGCTTTGAACATTCCCAAACACTCAAAGAGGCAGACAAATGGAGAGCAAAAACTGATCATTTCCTGAGAGAGTTGTGGGTTCACTCCAGAAGATCAAGACATTTGTCATATAGGAATTCCCAAAGGAGAAGAGAATGGTCCTAAAGGTACAAATGCTCTACTCCAAGAGATTTTTGGAGGAGAATTTCCCAAACATTGCAAGAGATACAGAACTTCAGATAGCAGACAGTTTCAGAACCCCAGCAAGACTCAATCCAAATAAAGCATCTTCTAGACACATTGTGATTAACCTTGCCCAAGTCAAGATGAAGGAGAAAGTTCTGCAAGCAGCCAGTGTATGAATAGCATCATCTACAAAAGGAGAAATATCAGAATAACTGCAGATCTCTCAGCTGAAACGTTTCAAGCCAGAAGAAGATGGTCATTGACCTTTAGTCTCCTAAAACAAAACAACTTCCAGCCCAGGATTCTCTATCCAGCTAAACTGAGTTTCATTTGTGATAGAGAAAACAAATACTTTAATGACATAGATATGTTGACGAAATTTGCCATAACTATACCAGCTCTCCAGGATATTCTCAGACCCATCCTCCACAATGACCAGCTCAATGCTCTCCCTCCAAAGTAAACTCACCCAGACACTTTCCACAATGGTGAAAGGATTAAAAATGTCCACTCTACATCCTAAAATCATGACACCCAAAACACAACCAGGCTTATGAATTCTCTCAATTAATGTGAATAGTTTAAATTCTCCTCTCAAGGGGCACAGGCTGGCTGATTATATCCATAAACTCAGACCAGATATCTGCTGTATAGAATAATCTCACCTTACTTAAAAGAATAAAAATAGTCTCAGGGTGAAGGGATGGACTTGTATAATACAGGCAAATGGAAACCAGAAAAAAAGGAGGGGGTGCAATTTTAGAAGGAGATACAATTGGCTTTAAACCAACAAAGATAAAGTGAGATGAGGAAGGTCACTACATGTTTGTCAAGGGAAACACCCAACATGAAGATATTTTTGATAATTAACATTTATGCACCCTATCAGAATATTCCTCAATTCATAAAGCAGACCCTAATGGATATGAACAACTTGATATCTTCCTGCACTATAATAGTTGGAGATTTTAACACTCCTTTGATAGTTTTGGATAGATCCTCCAAGAAGAAACTAAACAAAGAAATATTAGACTTAAACCTAACCCTAGAACAAATGGTCTTTACAGACCCCTACAGAACATTTCACCTTAATAAAATTGAATATGCATTCTTCTCATCAGCCCATGGGTCATGCTCTAAAACAGGTCATATCCTAGGACACAAGTCTAAACTCAGCAAATTTAAAAGTATAGAAATTATTCCTTGTATCTTCTGACACCACCATGGAATAAAAGTTGAACTCAATAGCAACAAGAATCTTCGTACTCAAACAAAGTAATGGAAACTAAATAACCTTAGGCTGAATGAAAGCTGGGTCAAAGATATGATTAAGAAGGAAATCACCAAACTTATGGAACAAAATGACAATGAAGACACAAATTATCTAAACCGTGGGATACTGCAAAGGCAATCCTAAGGGGGAAATTTATATATAGCATTGGAAGCCTTCATCAAGAAAATGGAAAGAGAGGAAGACAACAACTTAATGGATCATCTCAGGCAAGTGGAAAAGGAAGAACATTTCCAACCCCAAACCCAGCAGAAGAAAAGAACTAACTAAAATTGGGGAAGAATTAAATGAAAGTGAAAACAAAAGA
>CAUYRH010117956.1:0-27350 GCA_963574655.1 Perodicticus potto
CAGTGCCACCCTATGCCCCTGAGCAGAGTGCAGTGGGCGTGGTAACTCAGTGCAACCTCTGACTCGGGCTGTGGGCATCCCGCTGCCTCAGCCTCCGGAAACCACTGGGATTACAGGCGTGAGCCACCGCGCCCGGCATAAAATGTGCTTTCTCCAGTGTATGTTTTTGTCTGCTTTATTGAAAATAAGTTGATTAAGTTGATTGAGGCTATAAGACTTTATTTCTGGATTCTTTATTCTGTACCATTAATCTGGGTGCCTACCTTTGTACCAGTTCCATACCATTTGGGTTACTATAGTTTTGTAGTATAACTTGAAATCAGGTACAGAGATGCCCCCATAATTTTGTTCTTATTGTTTAGGCTTGCTTTGGCTATTCAAGCTCTTTTTTATTTCCATTTGAAGTTTAGGACTAATTTTTCTAGACCTGTAAAAAAGGACATTAGTATTTTGATGGGAATTGCATAGAGTCTATAAATCACTTTGGGCAGTTTGGGTATTTTAACAATGTTGAGTCTTCCAATCCATGAGCACAGAATGTTTTTCCATTTGTCTGTGTCATCTGTGATCTCTTTCATCAGTGTTTTGTGTTCCTTTTTATAGAGATCTTTCACTTTGTTGGCTAAGTATACTCCCAGGTATTTTACTTTCTTTGCAGCTATTGTAAATGGGATTGAGTTCCTGATTTGTCTGTCAGCAAGGCTGTATTTTTAATGCATATCTGATTTACATTAGAGCCCATTCATTGTTAGGAAAATTTTAATACTAAATTATTATTTCAAGACTGGTAAGTACATGTTTTTGGCCTATTGATTTAAATACATTTTATGCTCTAAAGAACTTCTCCTTTTGTGAGTAGCCAAGATAGCTCTGGGGATATTCATGGGTTTGCCACACGGGAGTGTAAGCCAAATTCCCATGTTGGAAAGCTCTGGAAAGGTAAGCTGGACAGAGATTCTCAGAATGGAGAAGTGACAGCCAACAACAGACGAGAAAGAAACAGGGAGGATTTCGCTCTTTTTCTTCTCAGCTTAAGGTCCCTTGAGATTTTGGTGTTTTTATTTGGTTAGCATTTCTAATGACTGAAATAAGGTAAAATCAAACTAGGTCAGTCCTTGGGTGTTTATACACATTAACCGATTGCTCCCTGCCACCCCTTATTCTCACAGTAATTATTTACTGCTCATGTACTATTCCTTTGTCAAGCAGGAGAAGATAACTCCAGAGTCATGCAGAAAATCTGTGAGTTTGCTTTGCAGAAGGAATGCACGCATGCCCGCAGAAGAGTTGCAACTAGCCATTGACACACAGATGTCTGTTTTTACTGAAGGTTATCTGCAACTAAAGACAACCCAGACTTCCCCCTCCTTTACCAGCCACCCTACAGAAAACTTTGTTGCCTCATGTCCGTGACAAGACAGACCTCAGAGATAGTTTGCCTGTTTTCTTGCTTTGGCCCTATCAAATAAACCTTTCCAAAAAAAAATAAATAAATAAAATAAACCCTTCCCTATCTCCAAGCACTGGAATCATGGTGTTTGGCTTTAACTGTGTATCAGGGTTCTATGACAAAAGTTAAAATTATATTCAAGGAGTCAGTGCCTGTACATCTCACAGTGAGGATGTGTGAAGACCAAGCATGATCCAGCTGTCCAGGCCTGCCTGTGAGTGAGCCCTGACTGAGACTCTGGGCTTCTCCCAAGGGCAGCTCTCAGTAGAGAGAGTTTCTACCACCATGTGTCAGGAGGCATTCCTCAAATCATTATCCATGGAATCACCTAGGGTGGGAATCAGGTTCATTATCAGCAAGTGGAATTGGCATTAAGACATGCAAGTGATAGCTCAGTGCTTCATCTGCAAAGGGTAAGTGCAGGCATTTTAACAGAAGCCTGGAGGCACCAACAAAGAGTGGGGCAGTGAAGTGCACCGAAGGTGGGGTAGACATCCCTAAGGGCCAGGGGTCTGTTCAAGCTGTCTTCTGAGGGCTCAGCTGCTCTGTTCCCAGTGTGGATACCAAACTTGTCAAAATAGGAAGACCCAGAACAGGAAAACACCCAAGGAACAGACAGATTGAGGAAGACACTTTATTATTTTTTTTAATTTCAAGTTAACATCCTCATGGTTAACATCAAACAATGAAGTTACAGCATTTGCATTTGTTAGGTAAAGTCGGTTTTGCCATTGTGTCCCTCACCCAGGAGGTGGACCATGTACCCTTACACTGTGGCTGTTAGGGGACAGCACACCCATCCCCCTTCCTCCTTCCTTCTCCCTCTCCTCTCCTCTTCCCCCAACTTGAAGTAATTGAGGTTTTCTCTTGTGTGGGCATGTATTCGCTTCTCTACTGGCTTCATGTTAGTATCGAGTACATAGATACTTGCTTTTCTATTCTCCAGACACTTTGCTAAGGACAACGTTCTCTAACTTTATGCAAGTAATAGATAGAGTATTCCATGGTATACATATACCACAGTTTATTATTCCATTCATGAGATGATGGGCACTTGGGTTGATTCCACATCTTGGCACTCGTAAATTGAGCTGTGATAAACAATCTGGTGCAAATGTCCTTATGAGAAATTTTTTTTTCTCTTTGACAGATGCCTAGGAATGGGATTGTGGGATCAAATGGGAGGTCTAGTTTGAGTTCTTTGAGGATTCTCCGTACTTCTTTCCAAAGAGGCTGTATTAGCTGCAGTCCCACCAACAGTGTAGAAGTGTTTTCTTCTTTCCACAACCATATCAGCATTTGCAGCTTTGGGACTTTGTGACATGGGCTGTTCTCACCAGGGTTATGTGATATCTCAAGGTGGTTTCCAATTTGCATTTTTCTGAGGATGAGAATTTTTTCATGTGTTTGTTGGCCATTCGAGGAAGACAGACTTTTAAAAGACTCCCACTGCTTCCCAAGGTCATATCTCCATGCCCAGTCTACACAGTTATTGTTATACACCTTTTTGTTTAATAAAACTGTCCCACTGCATTTAGGAAGATGCACAAGGTTTGTGTCCTGGAGTGGATGACAAACACTGCCACCCAAGTACCTAGAGTTATTTAAAGAGGCTATACTCAGCAATGGAGGCATTATTCAAACTGAAGACTTGGCTTCTAGAGGAAGGTTGTAAATAAAACAAAGTGTGTGCTTGAGTATGCACACACCTATTTAACCTTTGAGACCCAGGAAGTTCAAAAACGACACCCATGTATCTACTCATTTCCAACCATGCCAAGTCTACAGAAAGAACTTCGTCCACACAGGCAATGTCACCGTGCTATGCCATCCCTTCTTCATCATCCCACTATAAGGGTAGGACGTTTCAGTGTGAATGTTTGATTCAATCTGCTTTATACTTCTCTAATTTCCTAGGCGGAAGACATTTACAATACATAATGACTTTAGAAGTAGCATTTTTGTGTCACACGGAGTAACATGAAAGCCAGAATATGAAGCCGCATAGATCTTTGGGGACAGTTTTAGTTGCTTTCTATGCTTTCTTTTTACATTTTACAGCATGAGAAATACATTCAGTTCCTTTTCTGAATAGACTATATTTTTTAGAGCAGTTTTAGATACACAGAGAAATTGTGCAGAAAGTACTGAGAATTCCCACATGCCCTTCCCCCATAAATCCAGTTTCTCCTACTATTAACATCTTGCGTTTGTGTGCTTTATTACAACTGATAGGCCAGTTTGTCAATATTGATACATTATTGCAAACTAAAGTTTATTGTTTACATTTGGACACATTATTTTTAAATCCAGAATATTATGGGGGTACACGTGTTTTGGTTTTGTCCAGTTTGAGTCAAGGGTATAAGTGTGTCCCTCACCTGGATAGATTAGGTTCTTCTTTTCAAGTATTCAGGACCAGAATAGGTGATAAGTACTTTTCCTTGCTTTTATTTATTTTGACTCACTGCCATTAGTGAATAACTCTTGAGCATTAATAATCAATAAATTGTATAATTAACACCTCTCACTTATGGCTGAGAGGCGTCTCAATGTATGGAACACTAATTTTTTTAACAATCTATTCTCACATGCCCATGTCAATGAAAAAACTATGATTCAGTAATGTACCACAGGATTGCTCGGGGCGTATTACAAACAGTAACAGGAGCACAGGAATTTATAACCAGAGGTTGCCACCTTATTAGTCATCCGTGCTCTGGTCTACCATAGGAGCTACTTAAAATACTCCAAATTCTATATTATAATTAGCCAATTATTTGTCACCTGGTGCAGGAATTCTAAATAAAGAAAGTTTGGATGATTAAATAATACCTAGTATACTTGTCTCAAAATTTCACTCTTGATTATGAAAAGAGAGAGAGAGAAATGCCTTAAATTATGAAGGGCAGAAAACCAAGAAGATTCAAGTGACTGTAGATTCCAAGTCAAATCACTTAATTTGGTGTTATGTGTGATGTTAATTTCAGTTTTCCTGCAGAAAAGTAAGGCTAATTGAAGGTTTATCTGACATTTCTTCTCTCGGTGCCGCAAGTTCCATCCCTTGCCGTTTCTCTCTAGCAAATTGATGCACACCATTACTTTCTAGGCACCCTTGGAGGCAGCTGCTTCAGCAGAAGTTACCATTTGCTGAATTCTACAGATTTCACCAGCTATCCATTAGAGAAGACAGCTCTGGCCTGGAATTCAGGAGATGGGCGCCTTCCCTCAGTTCCTCTCCCCACTTGCTGTGTGACTTTGAAGGAGTCATCACCTCTCTGGGACCAGATGCCTCCCGTCTAATTTAAGAGGGCTCGCCTGAGATCCTCTCGAGGCTACCTTCCAGCTCTCATATAGCACGCTGTGATTACAGGGGAAAAGGCAGCCGCAGCGAGAGAAGAGAAAAAAGATGTGCCACCTGGAAGGAACTAGTTTAAGCTAAAAATCCAGGCCAGCAATTTGACCTCAAAAAGTGGCAGGTGGCGGGATTTCCAGAGCCTGTTTTTCAGTTTCCTAGTTCCCATCACAGATCTTGGAAGACTGGCAATTCTAGGCAGGCTTTTGTCCATTTTGGCCTCTTCTGATTCCAAGTCAGGCCTGAAACCAGCCCTCGTGAGGGCTCCCCCTGGTCACACTGCATCTTTCTTCCCATCTTTCTTTTCTCTCACCTGTTGACATGTCAGGAGCATGAAGGGTGAAGGGGCTGAGAAGAAAAAATAATGAGAACTCATAAAAATGTAGAACCAAAACCAGGGAGGTGAAGGGGCGCTCGCTTGATGAAGGAATCCTAAGAGGAATTTACCAAAACAGTGACCAGGAAGGAGGGGTATATAATCAAATGCACACCTCTCGGAAAATACCAGGAGGAGGAAGGAGTGAGGGCACCATAAGCTCAGACGGTCCCAGGAATGATTGAATAAATCAAGAAATGGTGGCTGGGAAATGGCTGAAATCAGGAAGAACAATATTATCAACTCCCAAGGGAAGAAGTAGAAGTCCTGTTGCTGGCATCATTCAAATTCAGATAAGTTAGGACACCACAAGGACATACCAGCGGGAATCTGCACCACGATCAGAGGACCAGGCTGTGTGACTTAACAGTCCTTTCTTGCCAGCCTGTTTTGGAGCACGGACAAAAGCCCCGGCAATGGCTCAAGAGCTCTGAAACTGGGAATAACATCAGTGAAATTATATAAGCCAATAGCAATTGGACCTGGGTTTATGGGGACAGGGTATTGAATTGCTGGTTTGCAGGGAGATCCCACTGTGTTTTGCCTACTGACACCCACGTGTTTCACTGTCATAAAAGCAAACCGCCTCTTCACAATACCCACAAATTTCATAACTTGGGGGTCCTCGTGGAATTTTCAGGTGAGTGAGAAGGTATGTGTGGGGAAGGGAAGGGATTATTTTTATATTCTAGCCAAGTACCTAAACATGAGACTGTAACAGAAATTTTCTGACCTAGATGGCACGAGGAAAATATTACACTCAAGACCCCAGCTGCTTCCAGTGCCTCTGCAGTGAACTGGAGGTGGCGACAGACTGCAGATGGCATCCTCTCCATTGTAAGCAGCTCCCATCCGTTTCCTGCTAAGGAGAAGACACTGCTGGCATCATCCCTGGCATCAGGGAACAGTGACGCATGCTGGAGCATATCCAAACGTATTCTTGCTTCTCCCAGGGGACAGTCCCTTGTCACCCACGACTGACACTTCTTTTAGAGGGGTGGGCCTCCCACTGACACATAAAACTGGATTGCAAGTAAATGCTGCTGTGAAGCCAGACAATAGCCATCAAAGTAAAACAACAAGGCAGCAACCCAGACTCTGAGGGCACTCGCCTCCAGCTGGGTTCCTGAAATGGACTCCCCCGCTCCCAGAATGGAGTTTTCTAGTGCAGTTGCAAAACAAGCCAATTCCTAGTTAACAAGAATTCAGGATTCATTTTCCCTGCAGATCAAGCTCCACCAGATGGAGTTCTTCAGTTCCAACGACCTCATCTACAACCAAGACTGGGGTATCCTCCAGGATGAAATACTTGACCTCCTTCTTAAACCACCTGGATCCCAACGAGAGATTATATAAAGACTAGAAAAGAATAAAGTTCCCTCCCTAAATATCCAAACTTGTGGCCCAGTAAGAAGATTCTTAAAAGCCAGGCTGGCTATTTCAAGTTTTTCCTGGGTTCATTAGAGCTTCAGTACCGGACCCACTGCTGAGCTGATGACAGGTGGGGATTTTACAGACATCAGTGGATCCAATTAGCACCAGGGGTCCGCAAGTCAAGCACTTCCAGGCTACAAATTATTGGTGACATTTCTAAACACAGATTGACATCTCAAGTCAGGACAGATTTTTCTCTACACCTTTGAAACACTATTAGGGAGCAAATACCTTGCCCATCTTTTCTAATCTACTATATTAAAAATAGAGCATCCTAAGAACATTATTGCCACACTAAGTGATATCCACAGGTGACACTTCTTTTAATGAACCCAAATTAGGCTTGTTAGCAATGTTTATATTTTACACTTTGAGGACTAGATATATATTTGGGTGCCTAGACTGTGTAAAACTCATTTTGTGGCACCATTATAGAGTTGTTTGTTGATAATTGAGTCACTTCTAGACTCTACTGTCCTTGTCACATTTGTTGATAATTGAGTCACTTCTAGATTCTACTGTCCTTGTAACATTTGTTGATAATTGAGTCACTTCTAGACTCTGCTGTCCTTGCAACCCCTGCCTTGCGGTAAAGAAGTTAGAGTCCACTTCTGTTTTGCTTCAAACTAGTCTTTCCCAAACTGTTCCCATAAAATGATTGCACTCCATAGCTGGGCCAAAATATCCTATGTGTAAAATCCAATAATGTCAGACACAGGACAAAGATTGAGTTAATGATTGTCATGTAGGTCTTCCCACGTATATTTTTCAGAAGCCCTCAATGCTCAGTCATCACATGTCCATTAGAATACACTGACAGAGGACAAAATGAATGAACAAATAGCAAAATAGTCAAAGGAAAGCTCAGTAACAGCTGAGCCTGCTGGTCAACAGCTTCTTTCTTTTCCCACGTAAATGTATGTTCATGGTTGCGATTTTATATCTTAAACATGTAATATCTTCCCATTGTCTCAGCTTTCAGAAGGGAAGGAACTGTCTCTGTACACTCAGGTGACTGTTTACAAATAACTGCTGACCTTAATAGCCAAAAAATACCACATGCCTACTTTTGAAGGAGCTCGGGACATTTCACCCCAAAATATGACTCCTTGGTATAAAGAGTATTTGGAATTAAAGGCTCTTAGAGATCAATAGGCCTTGGAAAGGGGTGTTCCTTCTTTCTTCAAAAAAAAAACCAAACCCACCAAAAGAATTATCAATTTCTATCACCTTCCCTGTTATGTCAATATATTACAGGAAAAGAGATCAAGAATAGAACCAGACCTGGCCCAAACCATTTTAAATATAATATCTGTCTCTCGGGTTAATTCATTTTGCAAAGAGAATCATTTACAAGTCAATCTGCCCTCCTCCCCCACTCCATTCATCTTTCCTAGTGGCCATTTATTGCCCCTCAACAGAATTACTTAAATTCCTCATCTCCTGCTCCCTCCTAAAATGAGGGTATGTAAACTTCTGGACCTCCCTGGGATGCCGATCATCTCTCTGTGATTCTCCCATTTACACAGTAAATAAATCTCTTTCTCGTAATAATCTGCCTTAATTGTGAGTTGATCTTTCAGTAAAACTTCTGGGGTGAAGGGGAAGTTTCCCCTCACCCCTACGCCTCTAAACTCTTGTCAGGGACTGTAACTTTGAACTTATTACCTCTCAGTAGCAAGCACAGGTCAGTTGAGAAAAACAAGACTGAAGAATCTGTAATGTATCCCTTCTTCAACACTCCAAAGCAGGAGTAAACTTTATCTGTAAAGACCAGATAGCAAATCCAGTAGAACCTCTGTAAGTTGACCACCCAAGGGACTGGTCAACACACAGGGGTGGTCCACATAAGGAATGAGGTCTACATACTGAGACATACATGAGGTGCATGTCTGGTCTACGAAAATGAGGTCAACTTAAGGAGGAGGTCAATGGAGGGAGGAGATCAACTATAAAGGTTCTACTGTATTTTAAAATTTGTTCAACTCTGTTGCTGTAGCATAAACAGAGGGATTGGCTCCATTTAAAAAAAAACATGCATGATGTGTACCAATAATACTTTATCTACAGACACTGAGATTTGAAGTTTATATCATTTTCACATCAAGGAATATTTTTTTTCCCAAACACTTATTTTTAAAAAATCACATTTTCAAGGAACCCATACACCTATATATACCCTGAGACTAGAGGCCTAGAGGAGGAGATAGGGAAAGACCGGGAGAGGAACGGAGAGAGCTTCTCTCTCCCCACTTGAATTCTCTCCCTCTACCAGGGGCTTTAGTGTTTTCTGTATTCTTTTCTGTAAATCAATTCTGTCTTACCACGGAGGGGTGGGGGGGGCGGAAATAATGTAATGAAGAATAATAAAATACATGTATTTAAAAAAAATAAAATAAAATAAAAAATCACATTTGGGTGGCACCTGTGCTCAGTGGGTAGGGCGCCGGCCCCATATACTGAGGGTGGTGGGTTTGAACCCGGCCCTACCAAACTGCAAAATAAATAAATAAATAAATAAATAGTCACATTTGATCTATAGGCCATAGTTTACCAACTCCTGCCCTAAAGTCTAGATGCTTTAAAATATATCTCCGGTGTCTTAGTTCCTTTTCTGTTGCTTATAGCAGAATGCCAGAAACTGAGTAATTTATAATAAAAAAGGAGTTTTTCCTTATGGTTATGAAGACTGAGAAGTTCAAGGTAGAGGAGCTGCAGCTAGTGGGAGCCTGCTTGCTGCAGGGACTCTCTGCAGAGTCTTGAGGCAGTTTAGGACTCAAGGTGAAGGGGGTGGAGACTGCGAGCTCTCAAGTCTCTCTTCCTCTTCTTCTCAAGCATGGGCACAATGTTAGGGTGTATGGCACACCTCCTGGGAGCAGGACACAATTGTTAGAGGAATTCTACCTAATAAATGCAAACACTGTAATCTAATTCTTTATACCCTCAAATTAACCAGAAACAATATTTTAAAAAGGAAACAAAAAAAGATTGTGGGTAATTTGCTAATCAAAAGTGATGGTCTGTGATAATGTTCCCCCAAAGAATATCATGACCTCCTGGTGTGTAACCAGTAAGACCAGTGGCTTTCTGAGTCATTGTGACTAAAGAATTCTCTCCTTGAAGGAAATCTTAGGCAAATGAGATCCTTGGGGGAATTCTCTGAAACACTAAAGTTGGGCAATATCATCTAAAAGCCCTGCTAAGGACAATTTGAAAAACACTTTTCTGGCAATAACTTCAAGAAGTAGACACTTTGTTTTTTGGGGTTTTTTGGGTTTTGGTTTTTGTTGTTCTTTTGAGACAGTCTCATTTTGTCACCCTCAGTAGTGTGTGATGGCTTCACAGCTCACAACAACCTCAAAATCTCGGGCCCAAGCAATTCTCTTGCCTCAGCCTCACAAGTATCTGGGACTATAGGGGCCTGCCACAACACCCAGCTATTTTTTTGTTGTAGTTGCCATTGCTGTTTAACATGCCTAGGCTGGGTTCGAACCCACCAGCCCTGGGAGTATGTGACTGGTGCCCTAACCACTGAGCTACAGGCACCAAGCCAAGTACTAGAGACTTTGGAGAGGATGGGCTAGGAGGAGAGCCATCAGGGAAAACCTGTTGAGTTGGTGGTCTAAAGGCAGAGGTACGTGATGATGAACACAGGCTCCAGGGCTGGACTGTCTAGGCTCTGCTGGGTACTACCCATGTAACCTTGGGTAAGTCACTTAAGCTTCCTACAGATCCCTTCTTCAGTCTCTCTATCCCCCATTGTAAAAGGAGGATGCTGACCAGCAAAGGATTCTCATGTAGGAGCCAAGGTTCCTTCCCCTTGGCCCTCTAAAGACTTGCTGAAAAATCACCAACAAGATGCAGATGAATTTGAGTGAATGCAAGTAAATGTATGCACAGGAGCCTTCAGAATGAAGATCCAGAGATACAGGGGAAAGTGTCCATTTTTATACTTGGGTTTAACAAATTATAAACAGCAGTGTAAAAATATGATTGGACACAAAAGATTTAATGCTCATAGAGGGGGAACACACAGCAAAGTCTGTCTGTCCAGACTCTCCTTGGCCTTTCTGAGCACCATCCTTCCTTTTCGGTGTGGGGTAAGGTCTTCTCTGGAAGGGGTGGGTTCTTACGACCTACAGACAAAGAAGTCAAGTAATGTCTTTATGGCTGGTTTTTATACACAATATTCTTAGGTTTCATGGCTAGCTCTCAAGAAAAGAGGTTCTGAGATCTATGACCTGCCTTGCGGAAAAGGGATTCCAGATTGTAGGCCTACCCTCAAGAGGCAGGAGAACAGGAGGAGGTCAGAGTCAAACTTCTGTTTCTGAGGTCACTGCTGAGGCCTTCTTTTGAGGGTGTTGTTTTCTGAGCCCCAACAGTTGGGAAGATTTTGAGGGTCACACTTAAGTGCTTAGAACAATCCCCAGATCAAGCGAAACTCTTTCCCTTATTTCCATCCACCTCTTCCCTAGATTCTCTCCTACTTCCCCTTCTTTCCTCACTTTCTCTATTACCTTTTCTCATTCCTTTGTTTTTGTATTTTCCCTCTTTCATACCAAAACTCAGTGTCAAGGTAGAGACAGGGAAACTGCATCCTTATGGCTGAAGGTGTCAGGATTAAGTTGAGATCACTACGAGGAGAGGTGGGAGAGAGGAAAACCTTTGCCACCCTGAACCCATGGTGGAAATCCCACAAGGTAGAGGGCAACATGCACATTGGTCTTCACCGAAGTCCCTTTCACCTCCACAGTGGATGGAGCTCAACTCTGATGATATGCTAGAGGCCAAGGACTACTTCCTGATGTCCAGCTATGTCCTCTCTCCAAGGATCAATCCAGCAGCCATGATGCTGATGTTACCAAGAGGAGGTTCACATGCAACATGTGACTACTGTTAGTCATGTAACTCTTCACGCAAAGACACATTAAGAGTACAATTGCCAAGTATGGGACCACCCTAATTGCCCATCAACTCAGGAATGGATTAACAAACTGTGGCACATGCACACCAGGGACTACTATTCAGCCATAAAAACGATGGTGACGCCACATCTATTGTAATTTCCTGGATGGAGTTGAAACACATTCTTCTTAGTAAAGAATCACAAGAATGGAAAAGTGATTATCCAATGTACTCTATAATAATATGAAGCCAGTAGATGATCTAATGCATGCCCAAGTAGGAGAAAAACTCGTTTCAATTCAAGTTGGGGTGCAGTGGTAACGAGGGAGTGGTTGGGGTGCTCTCACTGAATAGGCACGGGGTGGGGGTGTTTGGCACACCTTTTGAGTGTGGGACATAACCACAAAAGGGACTCTACCTAACAACATCACATATTTTGACCTGGTTGTTTATACCCTCACATTAACCTGAAATAAATTTGCTTTTCAAAAAGCAAATACATAGGCTCGGCGCCTGTGGCTCAACGGGCTAAGGCACCAGCCACGTACACCTGAGCTGGTGGGTTCGAATCCAGCCCCCGGGCCCGCCAAACAACAATGACGGCTGCAACCAAAAAATGGCCGGGCATTGTGACGGGCGCCTGTAGTCCCAGCTCCTTCGGAGGCGGAGGCAAGAGACTCGCTTGAGCCCAGGAACTGGAGGTTGCTGTGAGCTGTGATGCGACAGCACTCCATCCAGGGTGACAGCTTGAGGCTCTGTCTCAAAAATAAAAATAAAATAAAATAAACCAAATGCATAAAAGTACAGTTCAATGAGCAGCCAATCATTTCACATAGCTTCAGTCATACGTTATATATTAAAGAAGCAAATTGTAATACTTACTTGATAGAGATATATTTATCATACACATATTTTAATACCTGCGTTGTTGGATGATGATATGATATTGCCCCCAGAGAAATTAAAATTGGTTCTTGGGAAGTTTCAAAAAGAAAAAAAAAAATCTAGGTTATCACAATGGTTTGTTGCAATGTAGAGGGCCATAGTCCATTCACAGATGTACAGTCTATCTGTGGTATTAAAATTTCATGGAGAAAGGGAGCAATTAGGAGGAAAAAAAAAAGTCTTAAAAGGCTCCAGCAGGGATGAAAGGATAATAATGAAAAGGAGTCTAAAACATAATGTTTTAGAGAATCAAGTTGATGAAAATATGGTGGCAGAAGAAACTCAGAACACAGAAATAAAAGAGATGTTACGGCCTAGTCATTAAAATAGCTTTGATGCCTGTTGAAGATTCTGAGGGGGCCTCAGGGCCACTGGGAGACATCATCGCTGGCAAAAGTTTTTAAGATTTCCTGTAGGATGAGGCTATATTAAATTAGTGCATGATGAAATATACTATATCGTCCTCCTAGATCACGGCCTGGTTCTACAGAGACTTACCACTGAAAAGTGCAAAATCATTTTCTAGAAGAGAGAAATCTACTCTGTACTCTTGAATTAGAAATGATGCCCCATGAACTAAGTCGTTAACAATAGCTACAATAAAATTGATTGAGATGCCCAAAGTCATCTAACCTCACACTCTGTCTGGCCTTTTCAAGCACACACACCACACAAAAGAATGGGGAGCAGCCTTTTTTCTCCCTGCCCTCTGTAAATAGGGAGGGAACTCTGAAAGATGGTGAACGAGTTCCGTCATAAACACTCAGATTTTCACAAAATGAAGACTGTGTTCTGGAGAGATCAGCTGAAAATTTCATTTATTAAAAAAAACCAGGAGTTTCAAAGAGTCCTATTAATATTCTGTTTAAATCAGCCCTTGATTTCTATTTCTAAGGGTACCGTAAGACAGCTTGATTTTTATTATAGTGAGAAAGATAATAAAATGACTCCTTTCCATTAATCAAAAAGAACCACAAAAATAGGTTTCACTAAAAGCTAACACTGACAAGTCCAAATGGGAAGTTTGATTTTGTGAAAAGATAAAGAATCTCCTTAGAAATATTGTAATCAATTCTGAAAAATTTAATTTTTTTTTTCTTCCCTAGCTTTTCAGCTTTTGTGATCTTCAATCCCAAAATGCTTCTTGGAGCAATTTTATTCTATCGCATGGAAGAAAATGAGCTATTTAGCTCCCCGCTTAATGGCAAACTCCACTTCAGCATACACATTAAGCCCAGACTCCAGCAGGCTGTGATCGATACATTTGGTTAGGAACCAGAGGCCCTTCCTGCAGTCAAGGATCACCGGAGATAATGGGCTGAGAGCTGTCACTGACCGATGGTCTCTCAGCAACGCCCTGACAAGCAAGACCCCAGAAAAGAGAGGAGAGAAGCGTCTGGAGGTCTTATGGAAATGCTGACCAGCTCGGACCAGGAATCACATCTAAAAGTCAACAGACATGGGACCTGGCGTAGCACATGTTAAATACGGACTGTGACTCTGTATTCTATGTCAAAAGGGTTCTATGAACCACAAAGATGCTCTTGACCTCAGCCGAAGAACCTGCCTTAAAGGCGCGGTTCACAAAAGAATTAACCAAGTCGGTTGCTGTGCCCACACTCTACAACTTGCTTTGACGGGCACCTATGATTGGAATAGTTTCTATAACTACACCTTCCCTAGTATCTGAACATAGCCTAAGAAACCCTACAGATTAAACAGCCAGGACGAGGGGCCATAGGGAATTCGTGATGGCCAAGTCCATATCACAGACGGCCTCCAATGTGACCATTCTGCTGGTGAAGACTCGGAATTATTTCACTAGAGAGGCATAGTTCCTCTTCCCGAGTGGCAAACATTGCCCAGTTTTGTTGCAGAACTTGGAAGCTCATTAAAAGTTTCAAGAACAGGGCGGTGCCTGTGGCTCAAAGGAGTAGGGCACCAGCCCCAAATACCAGAGGTGGCAGGTTCAAACCCAGCCAAAAGAAAAGGTTTCAAGAATAGTGGTGGTAATTCTTTTTTTTTTTTTTTTTTTTTTTTAGACAGAGCCTCAAGCTGTCACCCTGGATAGAGTGCTGTGGCATCACAGCTCACAACAACCTCCAATTCCTGGGCTCAAGCGAGTCTCTTGCCTCCGCCTCCCAAGTAGCTGGGACCCCAGGCGCCCGCCACAACGCCTGGCCATTTTTTGGGTTGCAGCCGTCATTGTTGTTTGGCGGTCCAGGCTGGATTCGAACCTGCCAGCTCAGGTGTACGTGGCTGGTGCCTTAGCCCGTTGAGCCACAGGCGCCGAGCCATAGTGGTGGTAATTCAACCAAATACATAGTGAGCAATCATTAAGAAAAATGAGTTAGAGAGAGGCAGCCGGCAGTAATATTTTAGCAGCGAGTCATGGGTCCACAATTTATGACCCACGCGGGCTCATATTCTGGGTCCACAGAATATGAGGCGTTTCAGTGCGTGGATGTTTCCCCCCTATATCACTTCTGAAGTAAAACCACAAGTAGTTGGAAAAGAAAATCTGCTTATATGTGCTTCCTAGAGAGGATTGGAAGTCAAACACCCAAAACCTTTGAATGAATGCCTGGCTGATCATCGGGAAAAAAATACCAATAATAATTAAGGGGGGAAAGCATGTTTCTAGGAAGAACTGACATGAAAACTGACAGGTGAGTGCCAAAGTTTCCATTTGGATAAACTTGCACTTCGAGCCTAGGAGACGAAATGATTATTCCCTCTCCTGTGCCTCTGCCCGTCAGTTGTTAATATGAGGACAAAGAATTCCTATTTTTCTCTCAGCAATTTCATGCAGTATAAGTTCCCAGTAAAAAGAAATTACTGTTGAAATCGGATAACCCATGGGATAATGTCCTGCACACAGGAGGCAACTGATAAAAGCCAGTTTCCTTCCTAATATTTGATAGATCTACTTGCTTTTTTTTATTTTTTAAGGTCAGACATAAACATAGCTATAGAAAAGAGACAACCAGTAATAAACTATGCCTTGGCTGTCTCCCAGAAGACCCGTATGTATTCCAACACAGTGGCCCAAACGTCACCCCTCCGGCTTTAAGGTGAATTTTGATGAGACATTACCCATTTGTTGCTATTCCAGGTAATTCATTTGAGAGGCTATTTTGCAGAGTTTTCCTTTTCCTTCCTTCTTTCTTTTTGGTTTTGTTTTTAAATAACAACAGCTGTGCTCTGGATCAGCCTCTTTTTTATTTTTTTTCTTCCTTTTAAAGTGGCTGGAATCTGGGAGGTTTAAAAGATGCCTCTTCAAACCATTGATCAAAGATTCTTCTCCCTGAGAACTGGTTCACTCCCTCGCTGTCCATTAATCAAACCCTCCCCTCTTTTTCTCAAGCGCCAAAAGTGTTTTCTTTCCCTCCCTCGAGCTGTACGTCTGATTCCACATTAGGGAAGCTGATGAAGTGGCTCGGTTGTGAGAGAAACGCAGAGGGGTTTTCATCTCAAAGGCCCCAGAGTCCATCTTCCTCATTTACTAAACGGCGAGGCCATGTCTCACCTGACCCGGTGAGCCCGCTTCACTGTGGACTTGGAGCTAACACCTGAGTGTCAGCAGTGACCAATCCTCTTGCATGTTTGTGAAGCAGTGACCTGTGACGGTCAGCCTCCAGGGGCAGGGGGAGAATGAACCTCGCACACACATCCGGGATCTTAATCCAAAGGACACCTCTTCCCTTTCCTCGCTGTCAGCCTCTCCACTATTTGTCTCCACTATTTGCATCATTTTGTTACCAGAATTTCTTTCTTCAGTAGGTCCTTGGTTTCAGGGATTTGAAGAATAAACCCACGCCCCCAGATCAGTGGGAAGATAGGATTTATTAGCCAGAAAGGCAACCAGAAGAAGCACCAAAGCTTCTGGCAAAGAAAAGACCCAAGTCAGAAAATCTCCCCATGGGTCCTTTGTCTAGGGGTATATACAGTCTAACAAATGAATGGATACAGTCCCTCCGCCTGGGGCAAGGTGAAGGAGCCATTGCCTTCATAAAATTGCCCAGGCCTAGGAAACTTACCTGAAATTGTCCAGGCGGGTCCCTGTTCAACCCTGAATGGAGGAACCCTGTATTACTGTCACTCTCAGCTTCAGAAGCTGTGTGTGTGCCCCACAGGGCAGCCCCACACTGGTAAGCTCTGTACCCGGAAGCAAGTGGAAAGAAGAGGTGGCTCCGGCAGCAGCAAGGGCTGTGCTGTGGTCTCCCACAACTTCCTAGGGACCTGCGGGCTTCAGCCACACTCGCCCCTTTCCACAGCACTTGGTTCTCCAGCCTCACCTCCCAGTGCCCCAGTGCACCAACACCCCCCAGGATGTCGACACAGAAGGGTGTCCTCCTAGGCAGCTCAACCAAGCCGGGTACCAGCTGCCCTGTATCAATTTTATCTTTTCCAATAAATTGTTATTGGTCATCTATGATTCTCTTAGGTTTGAACTCTAATTCGGAATCACCTATGTCATAGTGAATCTACTCTTGTCTGAGTAGCATTGGATAACCATGATTTCACCTCCCAGAGGAAATACGTGCCCTGTGACGACCCAACTTTTGGCTTCCTGATCAAATTCTGATTGCCTGCTCTTTTGCCCCTTCTGGCTTAGCCATTCTTATTTGGAGAGCAGCTATTCCAACTCACAATGAGTAAGTCGATAAATAGCTAGTATTTGCAAAACCAAAACATCCCACCCTCTCTTTAAGAAATGGGGAGAACTGGGCTTAGAAATCTGTTGCCTAGCAACATGGTACTAACTTTGCTCTCCATTTTCCAAATCCGTTGATAGCCTCCTGTTGGTTTGTCAGGATTCCAGTGTAAAACTTTTTTTCTCCTTTTTAAATTAGGAATGAATTTTTGTGGTTTTCTTTTTTTTCTTTTGTTTTATTTCTTACTTTTCAGGGCATTGCCTTTAATCATCATCATTTTTTTTTCTGAATTTCACAGTAATCTTGGCTTCCTGGTTCTCGGTTAGCCCAAATTTGTTTTCCATCCCTTGATAAAAACTGCTTTTATCTTGACAGCTAACTACTATATCTAAGAACAATTTGCATATTTCTCATAAAAGGACACAAGCTTCCAATGGAAGTTAAATTGACTTTAATTAATAATAATAACACCAGGCAATTAAGCGAAGCTCCGTCTTTTGCAACGCCCTTTCATGTCCACTCGTTTATTTAATTAAAATTTTAGATGCTTATCCAAGCTTCTTTGGTTTATGACACCATGCTCCAATTTGTTTTTTTTTTTAAACTATGGTAAAGAGATTTGTGGTTCTGTCTCTTGTGGGTTTTTTTTCAAATTAGAAGACTGTATCCTGTGACTGGGTTTTCACATGGTAATCTGGCATTTCAACTCCTAAATCTGGTCAGAAATCTAGGGGAAAAAAACTCAAGATAAAAATCTTGCATCTGCCCTTTTTTCTTTTCTTCGACACTGAGTGCCATTGTTAGGTGACAAGCCTTGGTCAGCAGATCATTAGACAATGCAGAACCCCGTTTCCATCTCTTCCTGCAGAGCCAGCCCCTCTGGGTCTTTGACAGACAGTGTCACAGAGCTGTGCATCTGAGAAGGCCCCTGAGCTCAGTTATCTTGATGTCTTTTTCTTGCTATTCAAGGTCTTTGAACACTTCCCCACGCAGAAGGCAAAGAGACTCTGACAAAACATCTCCTTATATTTCAGAAGAGCAGGATAGCTTTAAATGGTGCTATATGAACCCCATCCACTGCCTTAAAAATTGGGTCCCGAGTCTCAGTTTCGACTCACTTCTTACTGGTGTCCATGCTGACTCCCCAATCGTGGCCTAGTGTTAGGTGTCATGGACTCCACACGCGTGCTGATTGCTATTCTTCACAAGTCCATCCTAGGAGGCTAGGCCCAGGTTAGACAAAATCAATCACCAAGTTTATTAACATCATCCGCATCTTGCCTCTTCAGTAAAAAACACTCTACAAGGTCCCGGTCTTTGCTTTTAGAGGTTGAAAACCAAGCTTCAGCATAACTCATCATAAAAACCATCCAGATAGTCAATGTAAAGATGGGACTAAATTAAGTTAGACGAGGGAATTTCCACTTCAAAGGTCTGTGTTTAGACATCAACAACATGTAAGAGAAACAAATGTGTCCTAAAATATCTAAATCCTTTGGCAGCTGTATTATTTGGTTTGCGTTTAAGGATATGTGAATATGTATATTGTAGGGCTGCAAATATGTAATGTAAAGGAGAGAAGGCATAGACGTAAATATTCATTCCAATTTCCGTAACGCTGCCACTGACCAATTAAACCTTAGAAGACAGCATGTTTCTTTCATTTCTTTTTTTATTCTTTCACACCAGAAAAAGGATTTCCCAAGACTCTTTCCCATTCTCCCCTGTCATTCTCTCTATGGAGGATGGTTGGCCCATCCCTGGCCTTCCAGTGGTTCATCTCTCTGGAAAGCACAGGGGAAAAAAAGACCAGGCTTGCTTACGGGACAGGAGTGTGTGACCTGAGCAAACATCTTCTGGCCAAGACCACCTATGTCAGTTGGGAAGTCCGACCCAAAAGGAAAATAACAGGCCCCTATTTCAAAAATGCTCATGAGTGTCCAGGTGGCAAGAGTAGACCGTTCAACCAAACTCTTGTAGGCTCAGGGCCCTGGGGGGACGGCACCTGTGGCAGAGGGAACCCTTGTGTAGGGGGCTGGAACCTCCAGAAACACACACACCAGCCACGGGGAGTCTGCCATTGGAACAGGAAAGAGAAGAGTGACATTGGTATTCTACCTCTGCTTTCGCGTCTTCTCCTTTTTGTTAGTAGGAAAAGTAGTTGAGGAGGGAGGAAACAAAAAGAACATTGATCAATGTCAGGGGTTATACAGATGGTTGTATTTAACGTCCAACATTGCACCAAACCCTGGGAAGAACATTCTGAGGAAGACATGTCAATTTAACAGATGAAAGAAGCTCAAAGAACATTAGGAACATTTCCCAATTTAACAATTTGCAAGTGGTAGAAACTGTATTTGAATCCTGGTCAACGCTTGCCCCCCTCTATTGTTTTCTGTAGGTATAGGAAAGCCTTTTTTTTTTTTTAATTTTGTATTGATACAAATATTTGCACTTATTTCTGGAGTACGTGTGTATTTTGTTATGTGCATAGAATGTGTAATGATTAAATCAAGTTATTGTGGTGACTGTCAACACAAGTACTTACCATTCCTATGTGTCAGGTAACTTTCACGTCCTGTCTTCCAGTTATTTTGAAATATACAATACACTGTTGTTAACTACAATCCCTCTACTCTTTTATCAAACATCAGAACTTATTCCCTCCATCTAAATGTGTATTTGTAATCATTAATCAACCTCCCTTCTCTCTTCGATTACTCACACACCTTTCATTATTCCCCTCTCTACCTCCACCAGCTCAACTTTTTTAGCTCCCACATAGGAATGACAACGTGGAATATTTGTCGTGTGCCTAAGGAAAGCCTATTCTCAGCGTCCTTCTTTAGCCCTGGGACAAGCATATCCGATATAGAGAAAGAGGAAAACTAACGAGGTAAAAGTATGTTTCCTTAAATAGCATAACCACGCTTCCCTAGCCCACGCCCATGTGCTCTGAAATACCATGCCCTCCCCTGGTGCTCACGGCATGTGGTCTAGGCAAACCTCCCTGGGTCTTACCCAAACCTTCTTTCCACCTGAAATGTCCCCATCTTCCATTTCATTTATGTAAGGGAGGGCTGTCTACTGAACTAACTGAGAAGAGTCAATACCTTAACTTGACCACCACCCCCAACTGAATAATGTGTGACTTTGAAGGACTTATAGTGAGATCGGTGGGGTGACCTTGATTTTTCGTCTGATAAAAAGTGATGCTTTCTGGAACCCCTGCTACCATACCTTCTGTCACTTTAACCCTCTTGTGTCAACAGCATTTTTATCCATATAAAACTAAATAAATTATTTAGCCATGATTATCAGATTTATATTTTAGATAACAGGTTGTAGGAAATAACCTCACATACCACAGAGCTTTTCCAGCCAGCAGCAATAAAACACTTTACTTCTGATCTGTAATATCCTGTATCTCGTTGGCGCTAGTCCTGCAGTGAACAAAATTGTCACTTCTGCCAAATTTCATGGTCGGTGATTCTGTGATATGGAGAAACATCCAGGATGGATTAAAATGAAATCATCATCGTCCTTACACTGACAACCTGTGACAGACTTGGACCATCTCTCCCAAAAGTCCATTCATAACTCAAACTACTTCCCTATGGAGTCCATTAATAGTCAGGGAACATTCCCATAAAAGCTACTCAGGATCCTCAGATCTCAGTATTGTCCTTTTTGGATACAATATACTCTTATCTCAGGGTTCCTGGATTTAAACGTTTATAATATATCAGACAAAAAAAGAAACTATACAGTAGAACCTCCCTAGTTGACCACATCTCTACACTGCCCACCTCCTTAAGTTGACTTAATTTTCACAGGCTGATACGTACACGCACCCCATGTACGTACATGCACCCCATACGTACATGCACCCCATGTACGTATCAGTATAGCAGGACTAGTTTCTTATGTTGACCACCTCCATATGTTGACCAGTTTGTTACAGTCCCTTGGGTGGTCAATTGTATTGTGTATGGGACTTTGTATATGCATGAGCTACCGACAATTTGAAAAGAATAAGCCATTTATATTTGGCTTTGGAATATGATTTTGAAATACGTGTGCTGTGTCTGATATTCTGGGAAATGGCCTATCACAGGATAATCAAGTTACACCATGACAGTCTTACCCAGAAGAATCCAGAAAAGTTTCCTGATCTTGTTCTTTCTTCTCGTTCTATGCAACATTGGCCATTACTTGCCTTCTTTTGAAACTCTTCCCTCAAATTCCTGAACTATAATTAATCTTTTCCCCACCTAATCTCTTTCTCCTTTGCAAATCCTGTTCCTGTCCCATACGCTCCAAAGGCTGATCACAGCCCTTTCAAAATTCCTTCTTGTCTTTCTACATAATCCATTTCTCCTAGACCGTTGTCACAAAGTTCACTCTTCACCCTGGCTCCAAATCTTTATTCATCTCCAACTCTGGCCTCTCTACCAACTTGAAATCTTTCATTTCCAATAATCGCAGTAGTCTTTTTTCACAAGTTCAAGAAATCTCTAATGAAACCCTGAAGGTGAGACAGTAAGGAGTGTCCCCATTATTGCCAATGTCTAACCTTGGGCTAACTGTTCCCTTGGCAAGGTGCAGTAGAAGGGATCTAAAACCAGAAGCGAAGGTGGACTAAGGAGCTGTAGTTAAGATCTCATCAACAGGGTGGCACCTGTGGCTCAAAAGAGTAGGGTGCTGACCCCATATACCGGAGGTGGTGGGTTCAAACCCAGCATTGGCCAAAAAAAAAAAAGATCCCATCAACAATGAGATTCTGTAACATGCTACTTTTTTCCCAAACCAGTTTCTCCTTTGGCTAGTTTGCTGATCACTCAGACTCCAAATCTCTTTCCTTTTATTGACAGAACAGAACCCATACTTAGTAAAATAATTTAAGGTGCTTTATTCTGAGCCAAATTTGAGAATCATGACCTGAAGCCACACCCAAGAAGCCTTGAGCGCGTGGACTCAAGGTGGTGGGATTACAGTTTGGTTTTCTACATTTTAGGGAAACAGGGATTACAGGTGAGGTCATAAATCCATATGTAGAAAACATACATTGGTTTGGCCCCACAAGGTAGGGCATCTGGAAGGAGGCGGGTCTATTACAGGTTATGGGTGGGGTTAAAGATTCTCTAGCTGACAATTGGCTGAAAAAGTTAGGCTCTGTCTAAAAGACCAGGAATCAGAGAAAATAAATGCTTCAGATAAAGCGTCTGTTAATTAGAGACAAAGTGTAGGACAGACTCGAGTGGTTTGTTATACATACTGAGGGCCTGCAGGAAGGCCCTGGATGGCCTTAGGCCTGTTAGTGAGTCACTAAGGACATCCCTCTGAAGGGGATGAGGCCTGTCTAATCTCCTTCCTCACGGCCAGCCACTCGATTTTAGGGATCTCCTTGCCCAAGAGGGCACCCAGTCAGTCAGTCACTAGGAAGAGAGTGCTTAAAATTTCATACTATTAGTTCACACTTTTTTTTTCTAGTTAGTCACCAAGTCCTACTGGTTTTCTTCCCCAACTTTATTGGCGCTCCCCTCTGCTCCAGCAGCAAAATTGAGCTGAGGCACCTGATGCCTTTGAGCTGAATCCGGGATGAAGCTGGAGCCAGAACTCGCTTAGCTTTCTTTTTTTTTTAAACCAGCAGGTAAAAACTAGCAGAAGAGACAGCTTGGATAAAATAAGCAACTTAGGGAAGGACTGAGAATGGGGACGGAAACACGGGAGAAGGTGTCTCACAGCCACTCCTTAGCTTCAGCCCCCCACTCTGTCTTCAGACTGCAGGACTCTCTGCTGCCTCTGCCATCTAGACAGTCCCCCTCCCAGATCTGCAGAGAGTCTGCTTTGGGAAGCTCACTCTTACAACTCCCCTCCCCCACAAAAATCCCTCAGGCTCCATCATTTTCTCAAGGCCCCAGAGCTTCTTGCATACCTAACCAGACCCACTTCCATTCTCCCAGGAACAAAGGGATGAACATCTTTTTGCTATACGTGTACTCGGGTCCCTTACATTAGAGCCTGCCTCAAGTTCCATCTTGGTTCATTATGGCACCGGCCATGACATCTCATTCTCAGGACACTGCAGTTTTTCTTAAAATCCTTGCCCATTGTGTACACTAAAGACAGATTAATCTCCATAAAATATTTGTTTCTTTGTGTTAATTTCCTACTCAGAAACGCTCAATGAATGACTTTTCTTTTCCCATTGAGTTGAGTTCAAAATCTTGAGTCAAAGGCCGTCCAAAATACCTTCTACTGTTCTTCTCCAACAATGCCTCTGTCCCATCAGAATTCCTGACCACTATGATGTTTTAGGCACTCTGTAACTTGGCCACCTCCCAGTCCTCTGTACTGAAGCCCAGTTATCAAGATTCTATTCATTCTCAAAGACTCAATGAAATATGCCCTTGTTGTCTAGACATCTCCCCAGTTTCACCCAGTAATGGGCTCTCCTCTTTGCTTATCTGCTAAGATTTTATATAGAGTATCTGTTGGTGCCTCATGCCCAAAGTATTCTAAGTACCACATTTGTGTTGTAATTTTTGCACACATCTTTGCTAACAATTCACTTCCTAGAGCCTTGACTAATACAGGGTGTCCATGAAGTTCTTATGCAATTTGAAAGAGTGTGCCATTTAAAATTGCACATGAACTTTATGGACATCCTGTATTTCTTTGTGAGCATCACAGTATGAAATACAGTGTCTCGCGCATAGTGGGCATTTAAAGTTTTCATTGGCTACCTAAGTTAATAAATAAATAAATATTTCCTGGAACAACTGTTGCCAATAGACTACCCTTTCTTAAACTGCTATAAATTTTGTTCCATCAATATTCCTCAAAGGAGCCAAGTGTTTTTGTTTCAAAATACTTTTATACATAAAAAAAAGTATTGAGACATGAACCAAGCTATCATTAATATTATTAATATTATTTTCTATCAATGGTAAGTGCACACTTTTTTGGTTTTCTTCAAGTATGGTACTTAGGTAGGGTAGGTAACACCAAACTTGAGACCAAGATTTACTAGCTCAGCACCCATTACTCAGTGGTTAGGGTGCCGGCCACATACACCAAGGCTGGCGGGTTTAAACCCAGCCCGGGCCTGCTAAAAACAACAATGACAACTACAGCAAAAAAAAAAAAAAAAAAAAATAGCCAGGCATTGTGGCAGATGCCTAGAGTCCCAGCTACTTGGGAGGCTGAGGCAAGAGAATCACTTAAGCCCAAGAGTTTGAGGTTGCTTTAAACTGTGACGCCATAGCACCCTACTGAGAGTGACATAGTGAGACTCTGTCTCAATTTTAAAAAAAAGAAAAGAAAACAAGATTTACCTTGAAGAAATTCATTTACCGTTTCCAGAGTTACCAAAGTAGCTACATGTGTATGTACTAATCATTGCTAGATATAATTAATAAATTCCCCTGCCACAAAATTATTAAGTTTTGTCAAACTTTATGAAAAGAAGCCATACTCTATAAAATAATTGAAAGAGCCAAATTCTGAGCCAAATTCAAGGACAATGACTCAGTCATACCCAAGAAGCCTTGAACAAGTGGACTCACTGTGATGGGGTTATGGTTTAGTTTTATACATTTCAGGGAAACAGGAAACACAGATAAAGTCATAAATCAATACAGGGAAGGGGTACGTTGGTTTGACCCAAAAAGGTAGGACATCTCAAAGCCAGGTTTATAGGTGGGCTTAAAGATTCTTTAGCTGAGAGTTGGCAGAAAGATTTAGGCTTTGACTAAAAGACCCGGAGTCAGTGAAAAGGAGATAAACATCTGTCAATCAGAGACCAACTACCAGACATCCGCCCAAACTAAAGTGATTTGGTATATATCCTGAAGGCCTGCAAATACATCTTACATAGACTTAGGCCTATTAATGAGTCACCAAGGATGTCTCTAAAAAGGAAGGGGGCTTGATAAGGAATGTCTGATGTCCTTTCTCATGGCTAACAGCTCACTTTTAGGGTGTCCCCTTGGCCAAGAGGGGGCCCAGTCAGTCAGCTCCTGGGAGGGAGCCTTAGGATTTGTATTTTAATGGCCGGGCATTGTGGCGGGCACCTGTAGTCCCAGCTACTTGGGAGGCAGAGGCAAGAGACTCGCTTGAGCCCAGGAATTGGAGGTTGCTGTGAGCTGTGATGCCATAGCACTCTACCCAGGGTGACAGCTTGAGGCTCTGTTTAAAAAAAAAAAAAAAGAACAGAAATTTAAAATTTTGAGCAAATCTAATTTATCAGTTTTTCCTTTTGTGGTTATTGTTTTGTGTTTGTCCTCCTCCCCAATCTTTGCCTGGTCAGGTTGTTTTAGCTTTCTTGCCTTCAAAAGAGTGTTTTATACAGGATGGCCTTAAAGTTCGGCACAGTATTTTAAATTGCACTCAACTTTATGGCCACCCTGTGTATTTAATACAGATCCTTGCTGTTTTTCTCCTCAGAAGAATTGCAGAGAAGTATGTAGTTCATCATTACTAGAGCAGAAGTCAGGTCTGTTTCTGTCCAATTAGGTTCTATTACAAAAAGAAAACGCCAAGTGTAGTTGTGTGTGCCTGACCAGTCCCGGCTACTCCGGAGGCTGAAGTAGGAGGATGGCATGAGCACAGGAGTTGAGGCCAGCCGAGCAACATGGTGAGACCTAGTCTCCAAAAGGAAGGAGGGGAGGGAGAGGAAAATATTTTGTTCTATAAAATAATTTTTCTGAAGATTGAAATTTGAGGTTAATTTAAAATATTTTCATTATGGTCACTTGACTTTGACACACATGACATGTTTACATTTCACAGGTTTGTGTTAATGACGATCTTGTTGCAAAGAACTTCGCTTGTTATATATCACCCACAGAGAACAAAACCCTGAATTACTTAGAAAAGCCGAGATTGAATATAAAGTCGGCATCCTTCTCCGATAAACTCAATCCAGCACTTACTCTTTGGCCTATGTTTTTGCAAGGAAAAGATGTTCGAGAAATAGAAAGTGAGTAGACGCTCACCAATACATATATCCTTTAAAGAGTTTTATTTACAATCATACTGATGTCAGTTGCACTAACTTTTCTTTTTTTTTTTTTGAGACAGTCTCACTTTGTCACCTCAATAGAGTACAGTGGCATCACAGCTCACAGCAACCTCAAACTCTTGGGCTTAAACAATTCTCTTCCCTCAGCCTCCCAAGTACCTGGGACTACAGGCGCCACCACAACACCCGGCTGATTTTTGGTTGCAGTTGTCATTGTTGTTTAGCTGGCCCAGGCCAGGCTCAAACCTGCCAGCTTCGGTGTATATGGCTGGCACCCTACCCACTGAGTACAGGCACTGAGCCAGTACAAACTTTTTACATGGGACAGAGACTAGGAATCTGTTTAATATTTAAAGTTTAATCCTGATGAGCCTGTGACAAGTCTTATAGTCGGTATAGTTTGTTTTTAGACCAGGAAAAAACTGTCCTCAATTTCTTAGTAATATTGAGTTATGTCTTTAGAAGTCCAGGTGTTTGTAGTTTAAGCATATTAGCCTGACAGGGCTTAGAATATTAAGTTTTAAATGCTTTCAAAAGAGCTGTTTATTACGAATAACTCAGCGTAAAAATAAGAAAGACTTAGTTGTGGGTTTTCGACGTGATTTTAAATGTTTCTCTCTGCATTGTGTGTTCGGTCCCCTCACGTTGCTTCCCTAGGTAAGATCTCCCGTAATCTTACGGTAAAAGCAAATGCAGACTTATACCAAGAATTCACATTTTTATTTTGGATTTTATTTCACGCTTTATTTCTGAAGTTTCTCTTTTTCCATCAGATTCACATAGTGTAAATTTTCTGACACAATCTTTCCAACATACGTGGTACAAGGCTGTGGTCACTGACCTTGCACCTACCTCTGCAGTACTAGGTGAGTGTGACTAGTTTAATTTATTTCTAACGTAACATAAAAGAATATACTTTATTCTCTAAAGATATTTATTTATTTGTTTGTTTGCTTCAGACAGAGTCTTGGCTCGGTGCCTGTGGCTCACGGGCTAAGGCGCCAGCCACGTACACCTGAGCTGACGGGTTCGAATCCAGCCCAGGCCCACCAAACAATAATGACGGCTGCAACCAAAAAATGGCCGGGCGTTGTGGTGGGTGCCTGTAGTCCCAGCTACTTGGGAGGCAGAGGCAGGAGCCTCGCTTGAGCCCAGGAATTGGAGGTGGCTGTGAGCTATGATGCCACGGCACTCTATCC
>CAUYRH010117957.1:0-23565 GCA_963574655.1 Perodicticus potto
CAAAAAAAAAAAAAAAAAAAAAAAAAGAAAGAAAGAAAAGAAAAGAACAAGTAATCCCATTTCATTGTAGGCAAGGGAATTGAACAAAAGCTTCTCTGAAGAAGATAGGCTCATGGCCTAGAGATACATGAAAAAATACTCACCATCTTTAATTATCAGAGAAATGCAAATTAAAACCACTTTGAGATATCATCTAACTCCAGTAAGAGTGGCTCACATAAAAAAATCCCTAAATTACAGATGTTGGCATGGATGTGGAGAAAAGGAAACACTTCTGCACTGCTGGCCCCTTTTGGAAAGAAATATGGAGACTACTCCGGGATCTAAAAGTAGACCTGCCATTTGATCCTGTAATTACTCTACTAAGTGTATAGACTTAAAAAAGAAGACCAAAAATCACTTTTTAACAAAGATATTTGCACCAGATTATTGATTGAAGCTCAATTCATAATAGCCAAGTCCATTGAAGAAGCCCATCGACCCATGAATGGATTAATAAATTGTGGTATATGTATACTGTGGAATATCATGCAGCCTTAAAAAAGGATGGAGAATTTTCCTCTTTTACATTTACATGGATGGAGCTGAAACATATCCTACTTAGTAAAGTATCTCAAGAATGAAAGAAAAAATATCCAATATACTCAGTACTATTATGAAACTAATTTATAACCACTCACACTTTCATATGAAGAATAGATCACAACTATGATCTAGGATGAAGGATGGAGGAGGGGGAGGTCATATCGAGGGAGGGTGAATGGTGGGATTGCACCTATGGTGCATAATGCAAGGGTACATGTCAGATCTATTAGTATAGAGTATAAATGTCTTAACACAATATTATGAGATGAGGTATATATTAAAAAAAGAAGACATACCTATTCTGATCCTTTACCTTTTTTAGTTGGGCTATCTTTTAGTAATCAGTTGTAAGAGTTCTTTATATAGTCTAGATGTAAGTTACTTTATGTAGTCTAGATATAAGCCCTTATCATAATTTGGTTCACATATATGCGTTCCCTCCCATTCTTTGGCTTGTTTTGTATTCTATACAAAATAAATGGTTTTAATTTTTATAAAAAAATTAATAAATTTATTAAAAGGTAAAATAATAATGCCTCCCACTATGGAGGTTAGAGATTTAGAAGAGTTGAATTTAGGCATAAAAAGTAAAGAATAGAGTTATATTTTGGCAACTCGAATATCAGTGTATAAGTTATTGATCCTGCTATATATGTGTGTCTATATTACCACTGATTTTTATTACAACTATGCATAGTTAACATCTCCATTTTACAGTTAATGAATGTGAAGCTCACTGAGTTAAGTAAATTGTCCATATACACATAGTTGAAAAGGCAAAATTCAAATCCTAATTTCAAAGTTTGTGTCCTTTCCATTGTGAAAACACTGTCTCCAATGAGAAATCATCACCAAAACCTCTGACATCTTAGAGAGTAGACTGCACTTTTCTCAGCCTTACATAGGTTGGCAGAGAGAGGTTAGTAATTTCTTTTTTTGTAAGGTAATTTGAGAGTTACCATTGAGATGATATTAAAGTTAATATATACAAAAAGTTGAGAAATTCAACCAGAGTTCAGGGGCAAGCTTGGTACATGACATATGCATCTTCCCTACTTGTGTGGTACAGTTGTGTTTGCTTTAGAGAGTGGGAACAGGGAGTCAGAAAGACCTATTTAGACACCAGAATTATCCAACTTTAAGGACGATAAAGTAGTTGAAATATGTTTTGTTTATTTTTTGAGGAAAGAATTCTGCAAGGCTCGTTTGGTTCAGAGCAGATAATAAGAGATAACAAGCAGATTATAGAGTTTGGGTTGAAGACACCTGCTTCCATTATAGCAAGAACCAAGATGGGAGAGAGAAAATACTTTCTAAATGACTTTCTTTATTATAGATACTTCCATAAGCATTATAAAAAAAGTAAGTTCTTCCAATGATAAAATTAAGCTGCAGAGATATATTTTTCGTTGTTCAAAAAAAAAAAAAATCCTAATTGTTTCCTCTACTGTCTTGTTTGCATTGTTTTTTAATTAGAAATCTGCTGTTGTCCTTATCCTTGTTTGTCAGTATGTAGCCTGTCTTTTCTCTCTGATTGCTCTTAAGATATTTTTTTCTCACTGTTTTTGGATGTTAAAGGTTGAAAGGTATTTTTCCCAAATCCACATGTTGAAAAGCTAACCTCTCTAATCCCAATGTCATGGGATTAGTGATCATACAAGAAGAAAAAGAGATACTAGAACTTTTTCTCTTTGCTTGCAAGCACCACAGAAAGGCCATGTGAGGACAAAGCAAGATGTTGGCCATGTACAATCCAATCATTAGACACTGACCCTGCTGGCATCTTGATCTTGGACGTCAAGTCTCCAGAACTTTGAGAAAATACATTTTGATTGTGCAAGCCACTCAGTCCACAGTATTTTGTTATGGCAGCCCAAAAAGACTGAGACATTAGCAATCTGATTATGCTATTTCTTGGTGTAATGTTCTTCATGTTCTGTATGTTTGGAGTTCATTGGGTTTCTTGGACATGTGCATTTATTGTTTTTACCAAATGTGAAATATTTACTGCCACCATTTCTTTAAATGTTTTCTTCCAATCCCCCCATCTTTGAGAACTCCAATTACACATACAAGGTCTGACAATTAAGTTCACAAACTCATCCTAGATAAGTGCTGCATACCTCTTGGCTGAATATCACTACAGTTCCCTTCAAAGTACTCTCCTTTGGAAGCTATGCCCTACCACCAGCACCTAGTCCACCCTTCAAAGGTGAACTCTTTTTCTGCAATGACCATCAGAGCTGTCATCATATCACCCTTTTTGTCCCAAATGTCATCAAAATGTCCTTTTGTTAAAAATACTTTCTTTTCTTTGGGTAAATAAGGAGTCATTGGGTAAATCAGGTGAGTAAGGAGGATGTTCCTGTACAGTTATTTGCTTACTGGCTAAAAACTACCTCACAGACAGTGCCGTGTGAGCTGGTGCATTGTCATGATGCAAGAATCATGAGATGTTGGCAAAAAGTTAATGTCTTTTCAGCACTTCCAAATAGTGAACTTAGTTAACTATTCGTCTTGTTGGTACAAATTCATAATGAAAAATACCTCTGATATCAAAAAATGTTTGCAACATCATTTTGACTCTTGATTTGAACTGACAGAATTTTTTAGTTTTGGAGAATCGGCTGACTTCCATTGTGCACTGTGTTGCTTTGTTTCATGGTGATGTGAATATATCCATGTTTCATCCCCAGTGATAAGATAGCCCAAAACATTGTCTTGACTCACCAAAATGTCTTGGCAAACTTTGACTCTTCTTTGCTTTTGTTCATCAGTGAGCTCCTTCAGGACCATTTTTGCACACACCTAGCTCATACCAAAATTTTCAGTTAAGATTCTCCTGTTTCTCTATTGATGTTTACTTGATCTGCTATGCTTCTTGCAGTCAGATGACAATTTTGACCCATAATTCAATGAATTTTTGCAATTTTTTCATCTGTTCTGCTCATTACTGGCCATCCTGACCTCTCTTCATCAATGACACTTTCTCTCTCCTCAGTGAAACCTTTATCCCATTTGGACACTGCCATTTTCTTCAAGGCATTATCCCCATAAACTTTGAGTAACATGTCCCTGCTATCACTTCCACTCTTGCCAAGTTTAACAAGAAATTTATCAGTGTTTGTCCATTGCTTTAATTCTTGCTCTGACATTCTCAAAATTATACACAAAAACACACAATAATGAATGCCACTCACCAAGACACCACCACATATTGTTTCATGACAGGACTGTGAGACAATGATTCACCAAGGTTATGAAACCTTACCAGGCTGTTTATACTGTGCTGCCAATATAGGCACAGTGTGGTAAGTTCATGATGCCACAACTTACTAATGCTCCTCAAATTTTTATAGTCTCTTTTCTTTCTATGTTTCATTTGTATGTATTCTTTTGCTGTGTCTTCAAGTTCACTAATCTTTGATTTTGCAATTTCTAATGTCTTGTTGATAACTACATTGTACTTTTTATCTCTAGAAGTTTGGCCAAAGTCTTTAAAATATATCCTTTTGTCTGTACTTTATATGGTGAATTTTCCCTCTACTTTTTCGAATATAATGAATATCCTACAGACTGAATGTTTGTGTCCCTTGAAATTAATGTGTTGAAGCCTTAATCCCCAAAGTAATGGTATTTGGAAGTGGACCCTTTAGGAGGTAATTAAGTTGTTATGAGGTCATCAGAGTGAAGCCACCATGATGGGACTGGGGACAATATAAGGGATTTTCACTCTTTCACTCTTTTCTCTCTCTGCTGTGAGGACACATAGAGAAAGCAACCATCTGCAAGCCAGAAAAAGAGCCCTAACTGGAACCTGATCATGCTGACATCTTAATTTGATATTCCAAAACTGTGATAAAATTTTGTTGTTCAAGCCATCTATGGTACTCCTATAGCAACCCCACCTGATTGAGCAGAATCTGATTGCAAAAATTGCTTCAAAGTCTTTGCCTACTAATTCTGCCATCTTTGTAATGTTTGGGTCTTGTCCACTGATTTTTTTTTACTGCTCATTATAGGTCATATTTCCAGCTTCTTTGTATGCTGAGTGATTTCTTATTAGATGCTGAACCTTGTGAATTTTACCTTGTTTGGTGCTAGATATTTTTGAGTTCTTATAAATATTCTTGAATTTTACTCTTGGATAAAGTTAAACTATTTAAGGGCTACTTTTAAGCTTTATTGTATGAATCAAAGCAGGCTGCATTTAGGGCTAATTTCTTTCTGCTATGAGCTTTTTATTTTCTCTACTCAATGTCCTGTGAATTATGAGTTGTTTTTTTTCTCTTGCTGGAATGAACACAAACTATTCCCAACTCTGTGTGAGTTCCACAGATCATTCTTTCTAATCCTTTAGGGCATGTTGCTTTTCTGCAGCCTCAGATCATTTTCTTACAGTACTCAACTATAGATCCATACAGGATGCTCTAAGCAGGTATGTCCAACCTGTAGCCCGCAGGCCTCATGCTCTCAGTGTTTCCAAATGTTTTTTTCTCTATTTTTCATCCTCATTCCTGCTGCATTCTGGCCAATTTTGTTCTTCAATACTTTTCTTCTAGAAAAAAAGAGCATTTTTCTACCTTTTCCTAAAGGTTCTATCTACTGGTAAAAAAGGTGTTCTTCATTTTCAAGAACCTAGCCCATACTCAACCTCCCAGTAGCTAAATACAGTAGAACCTCCATATTTGACCACTTCCCTACATTGGGAACCTCCTTACATTGACTGGATATGCACCACATGTATATATCAGTACAGAAGGCCTAGTGCCTTATGTTGACCACCTCCGTATGTTGACCAGTTCGTTACAGTCCCCTGAATGGTCAACTTAAAGAGGTTCTATTGTATTACCTTTTCTTAAAGATAAGTTTCAAAGCCACTTCTGGGAGGTTTTCAATCTTCTCCAACCTATGGAGATTCTCCCTTCCTAAGTTAAACAAAATAGCTACTTCTTCTTTCCTTTAATTTCATTTCTATCTCATATTTATATTCTACCATATTTTTTTGATTAGTGCACTAGTTTTTACCCTTTTAGTAAATTATACAATTCTGGAAAAAAGGATTCAAGTCTAATTTATCTCTTCTTTCTGAGAAATGGGAAAGAGGGGACTAATGTTTTTCACCCACACTACCCCAGGGCTTTTACATCTTCTATTCTGGGGCCTTTGTTCCTACCCCAGTATCCTCACAGTTGTTCTCCTCACTTTAAGCCTTTTCTCAAGTGTGACCTCTCAGAGAAACCTTATTCCTGTTCTTATCCTATTACTTTACTTTTTTCATATAGCTTATTTCTACCAGATATAGCATGTATGCATATATAATGCATATATTTCAAGTAATTTGAATTAAAATTATTTATTGAAAGAATGAATAACGCATTTAACTTCTAAAGCCTAAACCATTGCATCTGTAGTGTATGGGCAATTAGGCCTACCTATAAGAAATATGGGAGAATAAATGAGGTGGCAGAATTGCATCATACATTACAGCATCTGTCACATGCAGCAAAAAGTAACTGGAAACTATTACTGTCAATGTTGTTATTTTATTAATACATCAGCATATTATTTGGGGGCTTTTGCCTTTTCTCTCTATTAGACCTTAAGATATCTGAGGGCAATGACTTTGGATGATTAACTTTTGTATATCAGAAAGTGGTGTCCCCTAAATAATTGCCGAACACACGACCTCAGCACATCACGTAGCACATGTGGATTGCAGTTTCCTGATGTGTAAAACAACAGAGTCAGGCTCCCAAGTCCCTTTGGGCAGTGCCTTGTCACTAAATAACCTATTAAAAACTCCATGATCTAATAGTTTGGTGATGGAGATTAGTGTATTCAGACTGCTTCTTTTAGTAGCATATTCTTACTTCAAATCTTTACATCATCCTCAGTGAAAGATGGACACATTCCTCTTGGATTTAATGTTTACCAAATACCATAAATATCCCATCTTTCCTTTCTCTATAAAAATACATATGCATAATTTTCTCCATTTCCTCTTGATTGAGCACAGTTTTTTCTGCTTTTCTGGATTCCACCCCCAGTGCATTCTTATGATAAGTCAACCAACTTTTTATAAACCACTGAAATCTGGTGTCATTTGGTGTGGATTGTGCTGCAGTGTTTCTGAGAAGCTATGTGACAACTGAGGTTCATTACCACAATCTAAATTAGGTATCTCGAGTATGAGGACATGAACAATTGTTCTCAGAGCTGGGCTAGAATTCTGTCTTTGCGGGGTCTAAATCTCTTTTAGCAAACATGTGCTCTTCTTTGCTATAATTTTAGTGAAATTTTGCCTGTTCTTGCAGATTCTACATTCTGTCTGGATGACTAATGATATTGTCCCTTTTTTCTCGAGCCATTCTATGATTTCATCACATAAATGGTAACTTGGTTTCTTTCCTGGAGTACTTGGAATGTTACCTTTTATTTGGATTGCCGCAAATACCAGGAGAATGGGATCTGAGTTGTCATTGGTTTGATTTGTCTGAGAATGGAAAAGCAGAAAGGCACATTTCTGATGAGAAGGAGGTTTTGCTTCTTGGAAAATAAGTTATTCTAAGCACAAATATCACTGCTTCAGAGTGGCACAAAGGGTCAGAGAAGTAACAGGAAACTAGAGAAGAGGGCTGAGAGGATATGGTGAAAAGGGATAGCTACATCCAGCTTTGGATAATTATTGCCACACTGAGCCATGCAGACTTATTTTGCTAACACTTTTGATTTTTCAAGAGAAAGTTGAACTGTGAGATTTGAATATGAATTTTTCTGATTTTCAAAGACTGATAATTAATTAAATTGAAAATAGCAATATTTTAGTGCTGAACAAAATAAGTCTGTGGCCAAGATATACTACTTTATAATCTCTGGTTTGTATTTTAATAATTCTTCGAAATGAAGTTACAGTACTAAATATTACCATTTTCTCTTAAGTGTTCACAGAGAAGTGCATCTCTCAGGATGATGGAATGTTCTCCAAAATTATTTCCATTTCCTTCACAATCTAAAAGGCTTGCATCAGTTGCCTTCTATGTTCAAAACAGGATGGAAGATGCAAAAGTTAAGACATTACCTTCCACTTTTTTCTCATTATTTAGTTAAGAGAAATAGACTGTAATAGCATGCTTGCCTCCTCATAAAGTGCTAGTCCTTGAAAACATGACAAATGGAAATAGCAGGGAAGTATTTGTAAACAGGATAATAATTTTTAGGAACTCAAAGGAGGGTGTGGGAAGTAAACATAATTCTTAGACAACAATAATTCTTAGAGAAGATCTTATGAAGCAGGAAGTGTAGATGAGACCTGGATCAGAGGACAGGAGAGGAGAATTCCAGATGGGTAGCTAAAAAGCAAAGCTGGGATTGCTTATGGTGATATTTGTGAGTAAATAAGAAAACCAGTCTGTTGGTAGTTATAAGTTCATACTGAGAATTAAGGTGTTAAAAATCTGCATTCTAATTCTGGCAAATGGAAAAAAAACCGTTAGTAAATTTGAAATACAAAACCTAAGAATTTGGGTTATCTGCTCCTGACTGTAGAAAGGGACACTTTGGCCTATCTTAGGCCATTACTGTCTAATACTTTAATTTGAATTTAGTCTTTTTGTTCAAACTGTGTACCCACCGAGCAATTTTCTGACTTTTGCTTGATGTTTCAGCAATTAGGTATATAGTACCTAATAGTAGATAAACTAGGATGAGTTAATGAACTTGGTTGTCTGACCTCATGTACAATTATATATATATTATCCATAAAATACATGTGTGTATATATACTTATACATAGCTAATGATGAACTTTTGCCAAAATATTACTTTCCAGATAAAAATCAATTAATCTAATTTCTTTTATTGTTCAATTCTCTCTAGAGAGTAGTCAAACTGTTTTGAATTCTTATCTTTTTCCGTTTTTGTCTTACTAAAATTATTTTCAGTAGAATCAATTAATTTTGCTGTGGATTTTTTGATCACTTTTGAAATCCAAATTAAGTTTAATGAGGTATAAATTCTTCCATTTAGAATTTTCTCTTTGGTAGTTATTATTGCTACCATGTCTGATTTTCTGAGGTCAAAATTTGCCACTTTAAATTTCAAGATATTTTATTTTCCTATAAATCTTTCAGTAATAACAAAATTTACAGTCTGGTCTGTTTATATTCTTATTTTATGTTATATCCATTAAGTCTGTTTTGGATTCAATACTAATTATGAAAAGAAAGAACAAATTATGCAGTCAAAGTAGTAGGATTGAAGAGTACTACCCTATGTCTAGGCATGGACATAAACTTCCTTTCTGTTTTTTTGTGATTGGCTTTCAAGCTTGGGGTCATTTGTTCAGCAAGTATTTATAGAGAACTGACACATGTCAGCCATAACACTTAGCAAATATAGGGGCGAGCATGTTCCCACAAGCCCTATGTTTATACAGATCTCAGTCTGGTGAGAAAGTCCATACAGTGATCAATTACCATAATGTATGGAAATAATTGTGATAAGAAATAATGCTTGTTGGGATGGCAGTGCATAACCCAATCTAACTGAGGGTTGGGGGAGGTGCCTTCTAAAGAAGTGATACTGGAGCTGAGGCCTGAAGGATGAATAGCATCCAGCCAGAAGCAAAGAAGAAGGGATGTAGTAGAGGGAAATAGCATTCCAGGAAGTTCAGCCTCTAGAGGATAGAGTGGGAGCAGAGTGTGTCAGAAGGTGAGGTAAGAGAGAGGGAGAAATCAGATCAGAGAGTTCTGTTAGCTATTTTGGAGTTAGCAATTCATCTAAAAAATACTATGACTCCATTAAAATATTTTTAGAAGAACAGTGACATGAGGAACTCCTGGAACAGTACGGGGAATTGGTTAAAGGACACAGGCTAGAAGCAGAAGCTAAGAAGGTTGGCTGTCATTGTGACATGATAAGAAATGACATTAGCATGACAAGGACAGTGATGGTGAGGATGGAGGGAGGGTGATTGACTTGAATAGTACTTAAAAGGTATACTTGATTTGTCAGTTGATTAGATGCAATGGAGAATGAGTGAAGGCAGAAACAAGGTAAGAGTTGACTTCCAGGCTTGTACCTTCATGATGTAAATTGAATGGAGTATTCGCTGATGTAGACATCTCTGAAAATATCAGATTTGGGGAATAATATAGTATGTTAATATTTAGAGATGCTTAGCTTTGAGTTTCCATGAGATAAGAGTATGCATTTTGTAGATCCTGGAATAAGGCTGTGGAACTCTTGAGGGAGAACTAGGCATTGAGATGCCTCCACGGGAGAGATATTTGCAGCCACAGGCATAGATAAAGACACCCTCAAACGGGCAACAGGTTTCAAGACATCTCTCTCTCCTAGTTTTTTTTCTACCTCTGTTCACACATGAGGAACTCCTGGAACAGTATGGGGAATTGGTTAAAGGCCACAGGCTAGAAGCAGAAGCTAAGAAGGTTGGCTGTCATTGTGACATGGTAGGAAATGACATTAGCATGACCTGTTCCTCATGTCACTCTTCTTCTAAAAAAGGCATTGGGCCCATGGCAGAACTCTGAGGATTACCAGTACCTGAAGTTCAGGAAGATAAAAATGATCCTACAAAGGATTATAGTGTGAACAGAGGTAGAATAAAAACTAGGAGAGAGAGATGTCTTGAAACCAAAGAATCACGAAAACATCCAATTCTACTGAGAGGTCAAGCAAAGTTGAAGTCTGAGACAAGATGTTCCTTTGAATTAATGATTTGTTGTTGATAATGGATTTGGAGAGAGCGGGAAACCAGACTGAGGAATGAATGGAATAGGTGGGAGTAATAACTATAGATTACAAAAAGTTTGTTTGAAAAGAAGCAGGCAAGAAATAGAGCTTCAGCTGAAGGACAGCTATAGGGAAAAGATGAAGATGTTTGTTGATGAAAGACATGTGAATATGTTTAAATGATGTTGTAGAGAAGACAGTGGAAATGGAAGGATGAAGTTACAATAGAGGAAAGAGTAATAACTAGGGACCTTCAGAAAGCATTAGGAAACAAGGCACACTTATAGGGTGACTCTAAATTTCAAACAAATAAATAAATTCATGTCAGTTTTCCTCATAGCCCCTGAAATCTAACTTGGAATTTTTTCCTAGTCTCTGTGCTCAGAAATTTCTAGCTTTATTTTTCCTTTATTTTGACACTACTAGAAATTCTGACTAGAGCCTCCTCTCTCTATTTGCATTCATCATTTTCTATGTTAAATTTGACCTCCCTTTCCCCCATAAATAAGCCATATCTATATATTTCTTATCAAAAATAAGATAAATACTGGAGTCAAATGGCTGTGAGTTTAATACCGATGCTATCACTCACTTTTATAGTTTCACTTTGGACAATAATCCAACCATTTTGAGCCTCTCTGGGCTTTTGATCTACAACATAGATATAACTTTTTGTAAATTAAATGAGAGAGATAATGGAGTTTTGAAGATGGCTTACTATAATCCGCTGGAGTTCATCTCATTTTCAGAGAGAAATCAAGATATTCATATGGATATTCAAATATCCGTATTTGAAGAGATCATCAGAGAAAGGAGCCCCAAAGCAGCCTAAAGAACAATCTGGAGGCATCACAGTATGTGACTTCAAATTATACTGCTAGCCTCTAGTAACCGAAACAGCATGGTACACAGACACAAAGATCAATAGGAAAAAACAGAGAACCTAGACCGTACACCTACAACCAACTGATCTTTAACAAAGCAGACAAAATTATACACGAGGGAAAGGATGTCCTATTCAACAAATGGTGCTGGAAAATTGGATAGTCACATGTAAAAGAATGAAACTAGGTATCTGTCTCTAGCTATACCAAGATTAATTCAAGATGGATTTAAGACTTAAATATCGGATTTGAAACCATAACCATTCCAGAAGAAAACTTAGGAAAAACTCTTTTGGACATTGGCCTAGGCAAGGAATTTATGACTAAGACAAAATAAGTGTAACAACTTAATTGTCAGACCTCATACAACTACAGCTCTGAGGGCCATTTCAGTAAGAGTTCCAAAGTTGCTTTCAAGGGTAGACTAGGCACTGACATCAGTGCATAGCTTCTCAAGGGGAGTGTTTGGAAGGTGACCATAGTGATATTTAGCAATGAGGTATGTAGTACTTTTTCTAGGATGAATTCATGAACTTAATTGTCAGAGTTTGCATACTCTTAAAACATAGCAGAGAATCAGAAAATAGCTCAGGTCAGACAAAAGTATAAAGTCATAATCCTGATTTCAATACTAGAGGACATACTGACCATTTTAAATGATATTATTCAATTTTATTTTTTATTTTACATAACAAATACGATTAGTCTTCAGCAAGGATTGGAGGGATTAATAAATTTAAAAAAAAATCTTGAAATAATAATCATCAACTCAGGATAGATTTGTTTCTGTGCAAAATATGTTGATTAAAACTTGGGAATAATGAAGGACCAGTTTACATAAACGAATTATCTCAGAAAGAACCACTTCTTTGTCATGTGGTCCAGATCAAATCCTCTTGTTTTTAATAAGAGTTCTATCTTGTCATAGGAATTTTATACATGACAGTGAGATGTGAGGTAGTAAACACTGCATGTAAATCATGTCTTCAAAAATGATTTTATATGAAATAAATTCGACTATTCCCCCTCATTTAAAAAACCCTGGCTCATATTAATATATATATGATCATTATTATGATATTTAATTATGATCATATATATATATGATGATTAAATCTCTACTCACCTTGGTCCATAATCCTTCTTTTTGGTCATTAAGCCATTTTTCCAAATAACTTAAAAAGGATAGGATGTCTTCAACATTATTATATATATTTTAATTTCTATGCTATGGTAAAATCACTGTGAATTCATTATACTTGTAGAGGTCTTTATTAAATTAGAAGCAAGGTACAAAGCCTTGACTATTCCTCTGACTGAAACCACCCACACAAATTGATGAAGGAGTGCAAGGCAAGAACTATAGTAAGGATCCCAAACTCAGTAAAGGAGCAGGCTAAGCTAAAATATTGACAATAATCAGCCATTGTCCCCTCATTTGTTGAGTAATAATCACTGTTCTCTCTGTTTGCCTTTTTTTCTTGGAGTCATGGACAATAGTTATTTAGAAAGATTCTTAACGTTTCTCCTATAGAATATCACTTGTTTGGAACCTAGCGGTAGTTTTTGAGATATCCTCCAGGTCCTGCATTCCAGTGACTGATCCACCCACACCAAGAAAGGCATTCCAGTGGATTGGCTGACCCACCCAGATGGTGGCCTATACCAGAGGACTGATGGTTCCAACCCCAAACCAACCAATTACCAGACCCTGATTGCCTAATCTTCTGCCCATAAAACTGTCTTTAAAAATGCTGTCTCTGCAATTCTCAAGAAGGCTGATTTGAGAAATTTCTCCCATCTCCTCACTCAGCCCTATGCAGAATAAAGTCTTTCTCTGCTATAAACTCTGCTGTCTCTGGGTATTGACTTCCTCCTAGTTGTGGGCAGATGAACCTGCTTGGGGACAACATGACCACTTTGTTGGAGACCATCGAAATGCCGTAGAGCCTTCTCTCTGAGCCTTTTATTAAGGGAGTAACTAGTCTGACTCAAGATAAATATGTATAAAATCAGTGATGGTAGGGAGAAATTAAACCCTGAAAATCAGAAAAGCAAATGTAGGAAAAGAAGCTGCAGTACATGACACCACAGAGTGCATCAAGCTGTTTTTGTTTTAAATAACACACAAATGCAACTTAAAAAAAATATGTAGGTGTTGAGAAGCATTTCCTTTTTGGGGTGGGGGTGGTTGGCTTCTATTCGCTCCCTCCAGAGCTGTGAACTCTCTCTAGCTTGGAGACTAGTCTCCTCTCACTACATCTCATTTCCAAACTTCATGAAAAAAGAGGTGTCAGACACTGAAGTGATTTCAATTTGGCTAACAGTTCAGGAAACCAAACTACTGATTGCTTTGTAAGTCTCTGTCATGAATCAAGCGACTGAACGCTGAACCACTATTTATTTCAAAACAGAAAAGTCAGTCAGTGGCTTTAAAAGTGATGGCAAAATCCTTACACGGGCCAAACTCAGTGCTGGTTACCTTTCTCATTGTCTTGTACACATTGCCTTCTGAGATTGTTTTAGGGTCCCCAAGCTCTATTTCCCATTTCAGCTTGATGTATACTTGTAAACATGTTCTCTCTTTTCCTCTCATTTTTTTCACATTTATTTACTTGGAGCATCATCAATTCCTTCTGTATTAAAATGTTGGAAAAGTGATCTTAGTAAGACAAAGAAGCTGCAAAGGGGATGAGAAAATGTGCAATGCTACTGAAAGCAGGTATTCTTAAAAAACACAGTTTTAGGGAAAGAGGACAGACTTGTGGTCCAGATGTCATCTTGGGATTTTCAGCTTTCAAGGTTTGGATAAGTTTGTCTTGAATGCCTTTCCAAGATTTCTGTCAGTTTCTGTGCCACCTCATGATGACTCTCATTTGCCTCTCTCACTCTCTTTTAGCCTCCACTGAATTATGATTCTCACCTTGGCATTGTACAGTTTTTGTTTATCTCTATTTTGGTGTCTCCCAGAGGTGCATGCAGCCATTGTTCTTGGTTTCTACAACAGGTCTATTTACAAAGGGCCTTCTTGTACACAGCAAACTTTGCCAAAATTGAGAGATTTAAAGTTTAGAAGCAGGAAAATGCAACATGGACTGTTAGACATCTTTGTTTTTAAAGATCCCACTGTGAATTTCTCTTGTTCCTTGATCATCATTTCTTCCATCTTGCCACCCTCTCCTCTCCTTTTGACTCTTTTATGCTCCTTTTCTCTAAGGAGAGAAAAAAATCCTCCTATTGTAGGTATTTCCAGCTTTTATTCCTACATGCAAATGATATTTTGAATATCTAGATATTCAGCTGGAGATTTAAAATTTCCAATTGGTTTTTAGACTAGATAGCATCCTTTCTTCAGGTACTTAATGGGAAATAGGATAGAAAGTAGGTTTGGGAGAGTGGAGATCTGGACATCTTCTTGTCTTTAATAACTGAGGATGTTGTATTGTTAGTGATATGGTATTGCCTCTCTAGTGTGGTCTTTTGTCACTCTTCCCCAAACTCTCTGGACTCCAGCCACACTGGCTTTCTTTGTGCCCTTTATACTCATTGTGGTAGGCAGAGTAAGGGCTCCCCAAAGTTGCCCACATTCTAATCCCCAAAATGTGTGAATGTGTTGGGTTACATGGCAAAGGGGAATGAAATGAGATTAACCTAGATAATGCAGATAATCCAAGGATCAGTGTAATCACATGGATCTTTGACATGGAGGAGATTATGCAGAAGAACAGATCAGAGCATGTGGTTTGATAAGGATTTGGCTCAACAGCACTGACCTGAAAAATGGAGGAAGTGAAAAGTGGGCAGTTGCTAGCAACTGGAAAAGGAAAGGCAATTGATTCTCCCACAGAGCTTCCAGGAGGGAAAAAAGTGCTGGCAGCACTATGATTTTAGCTCAGAGAGACCCATTCCAGGCTTCTGATCTTCTTTACTTCTGAGAAGTAAAGTAATGCACTCATCATATTCCCTGATAACACATGATCTTTGCACTAGTTCATCTTCCCAGAAGAACTTTTCCCTCTTCCTCATCTAGCTATATGAGGTCTGACAATTAAATTAGTAAACTTGCCACCATGCGCTTACATTGGCAGCACTATACAAACAGCTCAGTAAGGTTTCATAATCTTGAAAAGCAGTATCTCATTGCTGTGTTTTTATGGATGCGTGGTGGTGTCTTTCTGAGTATTATTCATTATTGCGTATTTTTGTGTGCTGTTGTGAGAATGTCAGAAGTTGAATTAGAGCAGTAAAAAACCACTAAATTTCTTATTAAACTAGGGAAGAGTGGACGTGAAATCAGAAATATGTTAGGACAAATTTGTGGGGATAGCTGTGAAGAAAATGGCAGTGTACAAAAAGATAGAACTCTTCTCTGAGAGGAGAAAAAGCTGAGGAAGAAAGGTTGGGGCAGCCAGTAACTCGCAGAACTGATGAAAACATTGCAAAAATTCATTGACTTGTACATCAAAATCATTGGCTAACTGTGAGAACCATAGCAGACCAAGTAAACATCAATAGAGAAAGATGAAAACCTTAACTGAAAATCTTGGCATAAAAAAGGTATGGGCAAAAGTGGTTCCAAAGGAGCTCACGGATGAACAAAAGCAAAAGAAAATCAGTTTGTCAAGAGGGAAGACAATGTTTTGGGTTGTGTTATCACTGGTGATGAAATGTGGGTGTACCAATACGACCCTGAAAGGTTACAATGGCAGTCAGCCAGTTGTCCACTACCAAAATGTTCCATTAGTCCAAATCAAGAGTCAAAACGATGTTGCTAATCTTTTTTTTTAATATAAGAGAGGTTGTTAGTTATGAATTTGTACTAACTGGGCAAACAGCTAACCAAATTTACTGTTGGATAGTGTTGAAAAGGCTACATGAGAAAGTTAGATGAAAACAGCCTGAACTTTTCACCAACAATTCATGGCTCTTGCTTTAGGACAGTGCACCAGCTCACATGGCAGTGTTTGTGAGGGAGTTTTTAGCCAGTAAACAAATATCTATATGAGAACACCCTCCCTACTCACCTGATCTGGTTCTCAGTGACTTTTTCATTACCCAAAGATACAGGAAATATCAAATGGCAGACATTTTGATGATATGCAGGATATCCTAGCCATTACTTAGAAGCATGGACTGGGCACTGGCACCTGTGTGTAGCTTTCCAGGAGAGTACTTTGAAGGTTACCATGGTGATACTCAGCAATGAGTTACATAGTATGTTTTCTAGGATCAGTTCATGAACTTAACAGTCATACTTCTGTATTATATCTTCATATAGTCCTTTCAATTCAACAAATCAATACTGACACTAAGGTTCTCACTGGATAGCCATGTAAAAAACTCTAGCAGACAGTCAAGGCTCTAAAACATAGGAAGATGCTCCTCAACAACTAAAGAGTGGTTTCTGGCATGTGTTTGTCATATTGTAACACCACAGGGCCACCTAGTGTCCAGGGTTTTTTCCTTTCTTCTTTTTTGTTGCTGGGGTTATTGTTTGGGGGTTTGGGGGGGAGGGTTGTTCTTTTGGAATATTTGGGGGGTTTGTTTTTTTGTTTTGTTTTTGGTTGGTTGTATTCTTAATTTTCATCTATACTTTCTTCACCTTGGTTGAGATTTTTCTATTTTTTTCCATCTTTCCCATATGAATTTCTCATACAACAGCTAATATATCCTTTTTTTTCCTTTATCCTATATAATTGTATTTTTAATTTTCTTTATCTATTTTTAGTTTTTTTGTTAAGAGCTGGGAGTCCTGACATTAGGTCACAAGCTCATAGTCCAGGGCATCCTTCTAGTTTAGGCCTTTGGAAAGTCAGCAGGTCTCCACAGTGACATACTACTGAATTTTTCTTCTTTTTTTTCCTCTTTCTCTCTTTCAATAATGGACGGGATTGGGGTCTTGCTTTTGCCCAGACTGGTAAGGATCTCCCAGCCCAGCACCCCAAAGTCCTGGAGTTGCAGATGTGGCTATAGCACCCTGCCAAACAACTCCATTTCTCTTGTCACTCGCTTTCTGTCCTTCCTCTCCTTTTCTTTTCTTTTCTTTTCTTTTTTTTTTTTTTATTAAATCATAGCTGTATACATTAGTGCAATCAAGGGGTACATTGTGCTGGCTTCATATACAATCTGAAATGTTTTCATCAAACTGTTTAACATACCCTTCATGGCATTTTCTTAGTTATTGTATGAAGACCTTTGTATTCTGCATTTACTAAGTTTTGCCTGTACCCTTCTAAGATGCACCATAGGTGTGGCCCCACCAATTACCCTTCTTCCATCCCAACCTCCCCCCTCACTTCCCTTCCCATATTCTTGTGCTATAGTTGGGTTATAGCCTTCATATGAAACCTTTAAATTAGCTTCATAGTAGTGCTGAGTACATTGGATACTTTTTCTTCCATTCTTGAGATACTTTGCTAAGAAGAATCTGTTCCATCTCCATCCATGTAAACACAAGAGAGGTAAAGTCTCCATCTTTCTTTAAGGCTGCATAGTATTCCATGGTATACATGTACCATAATTTATTAATCCATTCATGGGTTGATGGGCACTTGGGCTTCTTCCATGACTTAGCAATTATGAATTGGGCTGCAATAAACATTCTGGTACAGATGTCTTTGATATAATGTGATTTTTGGTGTTCTGGTTATATACCTAGTAAAGGAATTATAGGGTCAAATGGAAGGTCTATTTTTAGATCTCTAAGTACTCTCCAAACATCCTTCCAAAAGGAAAGTATTAGTGTGCATTCAGAAGTGCTCTCTTTTCTCCACATCCACGCCAACATCTCTGGTTTTGGGATTTTGTCATGTGGGCTAATCTTACTGGAGTTAGGTGATATCTCAAAGTAGTTTTGATTTGCATTTCTCTTGATTAAGGATGGTGAGCACTTTTTCATGTGTCTGTAGGCTGTGTGCCTGTCTACTTTGGAGAAGTTTCTCTTCAAGTCCTTTGCCCACCCTGAGATGGGATCACTTGTTCTTTTCTTGCTAACACATTTGAGTTCTCTGTGTATTTTGTCAGAGGCGTAACTTGCAAATATTTTCTCCCATTCTGAGGGCTGTCTGCTTGCTGTACTTACTATGTTCTTGGCTGTACAGAAGCTTTTTAATTTGATCAGGTCCCAGTAGTGTATTTTTGATACTGCTTCAATTGCCTGGGGAGTCCTCCTCATAAAATATTCACCCAAGCCAATTCTTTCTCTTCTCTTCCTTTTCTCTAATTCTCTTCTTTCAAATCCCCCTTATTGTTTGTTTTTGTATTTGTTTGTTTGTTTTGTCTTTCTTTTTGTCGGCTTTCTCACTGCTCATTCTTAATCTTTACCCTTCTCTTCCTTTTGGCCTTACATCAAGATGCCATTTCAATACCAAGGTCTGAGACGAAGCAATTCAAAGCAAATGAAGCAGTGAGAAGGAAATAGTTGGGGAAGGAAATGAACAAGAAGAAAACACACATGAGGAGGAACCAACAGAAAAATTCTGGCAACATGAAAACCAAAACAGAGAAACCCACCCCTCCCCCTCAAGAAACCAGGAAACAGATACTGCAGAGGACTCCACTTATAAAAAAAATTAATGGAAGTGACAGAAAGGTAACTAAAAATGTAAATGGTAAAAGTAATAAAAGGGATTAACAAAAGAGTAGAAAAATGGAACCAAAAACTGGATAAAGATAAGAAGAATGTAGAAAGCTCAGTGCAGAGCTAAAGGAATTAAAGTAGTAATTTGGGAACTTAAATACGCAGTAGAAAGTATCAATAACACATTAGACCCTGGAGAAGAAAAGATCTCAGAGCTAGAGGATAAAATTCATAAGCTAACCCAGGTAGTGAAAAGAAGAGAGAGAGAAAGCAGAATATTCATGCATAGAATTATGGCACTTCAAAAAGCATTCAAATACATGAATTATAGGGAACCCTGAAGGGAAGAAGAACATCACAAAGGAATAGAAGCCCTACTGGAGGATGTCATAAATGAAATCATCCCAAATTTCACTAAAGATTCCAAAACTCTCCTTTTAGAGGGATAGCAAACCCTGGGTCATCTCAACACATACAGACCATCTATAGCACACTGTATTGAACCTGCTCAAAGTCAAGCAGCCAAGAGAAAGCACCAACTAACCTGTAGGTGGACAGCAGACTTCTCAACTGAAACTTTTCAAGCTAGAGGAGAATGGTCATCTACCTTTAACTTGCTTACACAAAACAATTTTCAGCCCAGAATTCTGTATCCTGCTAAACTAAGCTTCAAAATCATTGGAGAGATCAGATATTTTGCTGATATGCAAACATTGAGGAAGTTCACCACATCAAGACTAACTCTAGAGGAAATACTTAGACCTATTCTCAACACTGACCATCACAATGGCCCATCACAAAAATACCCAGAAACTAAAGGATAAAACCTAGTTTCCACAGTGGCTCAAGGGATAAAGCTAAGCAATGGACTTTCACAAGATACAATGAATAGAACTCTACCACACTTAGCAGTTCTCTCAATAAATATTAATGGTTTGAATTCCCTACTGAAGAGGGATAGGATGGCTGATTGCATAAAAAGGTGCAAGCCATCTATATACTGTCTCCAGGAGACAACACTTTAACCTGAAAGACAAATCAAGACTTGGGATAAAGGGACGGAAAACAGTATTTCAGGCAAATGGAAATCAGAAGAAAGGAGAGTCACAATCTTATTTTCAGATAAAAGTGGATTTAAAGCAACTAAAGTCAGAAAAGACAAAGATGGTCATTTCATACAGGTCAAGGAAACAATACAACTAGAGATAATTTCAATTGTAAATATTTATGTCCCCAATTTAAATGCTCCTAAATTTATGAAACAGACCTTGACTGGTCTGAACAATCTGATAATACCATAATAGCTGAAGATATTAACACCCCTCTGCCAGAACTGAATAGATCCTCTAATCAGAAACTAAACAAAGATAATAAGGGACTTAAATATGACCCTAGAACAATGGGCTTAATAGTTATGTACAGAACACTTCATCCCAAAGCTAAGGAATATACACTCCTCTCATCAGCATGGAACATATTCCAAAATAGAAATCATATCCGGGGGTACAAATCAAGCCTCCACAAAATTAAAAGAATAGAAATTATAACTAGTATCTTCTCAGACCACAAGGCAAAAAAGGTGGAATGCAACTCCAACAAAAGCTGTCACTTCTGTACAAAGGCATGGAAATTAACCTTATGCTGAACAACAATTGGGTCAAGGAAGATATGAAGGAGGAAATTATTAAATTCCTCGAACATAACAACAGTGAAGCAACCAGTTACCAAACCTGTGGGATACTGCAAATCAGTCTTAGAGGGAAATGTATCTTATTAGATGCCTACATTGGGAAACCAGAAAGAGAGCACATTAACAAACTAATGAAACATCTTAAGGAAATGGAAAAGGAAGAACAATCTAATCCCAAACCTAGCAGAAGAAAAGAAATAACCAAAATTAAGTTAGAAATAAATGAAATTGAAAATAAGAGAATCATTTAGAAAATTAATGAAAGCGATAATTTGCTTCTTCAAAAAAATAATTCAATAAACCATTGGCTAGATTAACTAGAAACAGAAAAGTAAAATCTCTAATAACCTTAATCAGAAATGAATAAGAGAAAATAGCAACAGATACCACAGAGATATAAGAGATCATCTCTGACTACTATAAGATCCATTTCCTTATGGTTCATTAGTTTGTTAATGTGTTCTCTTTCTGTTTTTCTGATGTAGGCATCTAATGTGATAAATTTCCCTGTTAAGACTCTATTCCCAGAAATTTGTGGAGGAAATGGATCGATACCTGGAATCACACACTCTCCTTAGTCTTAACCATGAAGAACTAGATCTCCTGAACAGACCAGTATCAAGCAGTGAGATTGCTGAAAGAATAAAAAAGCTTCCAACAAAAAAATGCCCTGGACCAGATGATTTCACACCAGAATTTTATCAAACCTTCAGAAAAGAGCTTATCCCTATATTGCAGAAACTCTTCCAAAAACATTGAGAAGGAAAGAATCTTCCCCAACTTGTTCTATGAAGCAAACATCACCCTAATCCCAAAACCAGGAAAAGACCCAACTAAAAAGGAGAACTATAGACCAATTTCACTAATGAATGTAGATGCAAAAATACTCAGCAAAACCTTAGCCAACAAATTACAGCTACACTTTAAAAAAATTATACATAATGATCAAGTAGGCTTCATCCCAGGGATGCAAGCAAGACTGGTTTAACATATGTTAATCTATAAATGTAATTCACCATATCAATAGAAGCAAAAACAAAGACCATATGATCCCCATAATAGATGCAGAAAAAGCATTTGATAAAATTCATCATCCTTTTCTAACAAGAACACTTAAGAAAATAGGTAGAGGTAGCGCATTTCTTAAATTGATCGAAATCATCTATGGTGAACACATATCTATATATCATACTGAATAGAGTAAAGCAAAGTTTTCCCATGTAGAACTGGAACCAGTAGTACACTATCACCACTACTATTCAACATATTGCTGGAAGTTCTAGCCAAGGCAGTCAGGCAAGAGAAGGATATAAAGGGCATCCAAATAGGGGAAGAGGAAGTCAAACTCTTGCTCTTTGCCAGTGATATGATCTTATGCTTAGAGAACCCCAAAGACTCAACCAGACTCCTACAAGTGATCAAGAAATACAGTAACATCTCAGGGTACAAAACCAATGTCAACAAATCATTCACCTTTGTATGTCCCAACAATAGCCAAATCATTCCACCTTTGTATGTCCCAAATCATTCACCTTTGTATGTCCCAACAATTCTCATTAGATTGAGAATCTAATCAAAGACACAGTCCCTTCACAGTAGCTTCAAAGAAAATGAAATGTCTAGGAATATACCTAACAAAAAAGATGAAGGACCTTTACAAATAGAATTAGGAAACCCTAAGGAAAAAAATAGCAGAAGACATTAACAAATGGAAGAATGACATACCGTGGTCCTGGCTGGGAAAAATCAACATTGTTAGAGTGTCTATACTTCCCAAAGCAGTCTACAGATTCAATTTAACCCCCATTGAAATACCAACATCATACTTTGAAGAACTGGACAAAGTAGTTCTTCATTTTGTATGAAACAAACACAAAAAAAAACCATTAGCCAATGTAATTCTTAGTAATAAAAACAAAGGCAGAGGCATCACTCTACCAGACTTTAGGCTATATTACAGGTCCATAGTGATCATAACAACATGGTATTGGCATAGAAATAAAGACTTAGACATTTGGAACAGAACAGAAAACCAAGAGATGAAACCAGTCTCTCTGACAAACCCAAGAAAAGCATACACTGGGGGAAAGAATTCCTGTTCAATAAAAGATGCTGGGAGAACTGAATAACCACATGTAAAAAACTGAAACTGGACCTGTACCCCATTCACCACTTACAAAAATTGTTTCAAGATGGATAAAAAATCTAAATCTAAGGCAGGAAATGATAAAAATTCTAGAAGAAAGTGAGGGAAAAACTCTTGAAGATGTCAGTCTTGGGAAAGATTTTATGAAGAAGACTTCTGTGGCAATTGGAATAACAACAAAAAATAACAAATGGGACTTAATAAACTGAAAAATTTCTGCACAACAAAGGATAACAAAGCAGACGGACAGCCTTCAGAATGGGAAAAGATATTCACATATTATGAATCTGATAAAGGCTTGATAACTAGGATCTATAGAGAACTCAAATTAATCAACAAAAAGAGCTAACAATCCCATCTGTTACTGAGCAGGAGATGTGAACAGAACCTTCTTTGTTGATGAATGACTAACAAATATGAAAAAATGCTCATCATCCCTAATCATCAGAGAAATGCAAGTCAAAACCACCCTGAGATTCCACTTCATCCCAGTGAGAATATCACACATCACAAAATCTCAAAACTGCAGATGCTGGCATGGATGTGGAGAGAAGGGAACACTTTTACACTGCTGGTGGGACTACAAACTAATACAACCTTTTTGGAAGGAAGTATGGAGAAGCCTCAGAGAACTCAAACTAGACCTCCCATTTGATCCTGCAATCCCATTACTGGGTATCTACCCCAAAGAAAAAAGAATCCTTTTATCATAAGGACATTGGCACTAGACTATTTATTGCAGCTCATTTGCCAAAATGTGGAAACGGTCTAAATGTCCACCAACCCAGGAATGGATTAACAAGCTGTGTATATGTATACCATGGAGTATTATTCAGTCATTAAAAAAGATGAAGACTTTACATCTTTCGTATTAAACTGGATGGAAGTGGAACACATTATCCTTAGTAAAGCATCACAAGCATAG